>JAWKAU010000302.1:0-128000 GCA_033398695.1 Orobanche coerulescens
CGGGTCCAACAACCCCAAATAAAAGCGTGTCAAATTTTATAAACCCATAGGGACAATAAGTGGAAAATTGAAGAAACTGTACCGACTCAATTTTCTACCATTTTAGTGTACTAACCACTATGAGAATTTTAAAGCGAGTTCTCATCATATCGGCTCAGATTCGAATCGAACAACCCCAAATAAAAGCGTGTCAAATTTTATAAACCCATAGGGACAAATTATGAAAAATATCAAGAAAGCGGCCCGACTCAACATTCTCCCATTTTCGTTGTACTAGCCCCTATGAGAATTTTCCGAATATCGAGTTGTCTACGTATCTTCTCGTATTTGTTTCGTAATAACCCCAAATAAAAGCGTGTCAAATTTTATAAACCCATAGTGACAAATTATGGAAAAATGAAGAAACATTGACTCGATTTTCTCCCATTTTAGTGTACTAACCACTATGAGAATTTTACGAAAAGCGAGTTCTCATCGCATCGGCTCGATTCGGATCGAACAACCCCAAATAAAAGCGTGTCAAATTTTAAAAACCCATAGGGACAAATCATGAAAAATATCAAGAAAAGCGGCTGACTCAATTTTCTCCCATTTTCGGTGTACTAGCCCTTATGAGGATTTTTGAAAACAGAGTTCTCATCATATGAGCTCGATTCGGGTCCGCACAACCCCAAATAAAGCGTGTCAAATTTTATAAACCCATAGGGACAAATTGTGGAAAAATGAAGAAAGCTGGACCGACTCAATTTTCTCCCATTTTAGTGTACTAACCACTATGAGAATTTTAAAATCGAGTTCTCATCGCATCGGCTCAGATTCGGATCGAACAACCCCAAATAAAAGCGTGTCAAATTTTATAAACCCATAGGGACAAATTATGAAAATATATCAAGAAAGCGGCCCGATCAATTTTCTCCCATTTTCCTTGTACTAACCACTATGAGAATTTTGTGAAAACCGAGTTCTCATCGCATCAGCTCCGATTCGGATCCGAACAACCCCAAATAAAAGCTTGCCAAATTTTAAAAACCCATAGGGACAAATCATGAAAAAATATCAAGAAAATGGCCCGACTCAATTTTCTCCCATTTTCGGTGTACTAGCCCTTATGAGGATTTTCCGAAAATCGAGTTCTCATCATATCAGCTCCGATTCGGGTCCGCACAACCCCAAATAAAAGCGTGTCAAATTTTATAAACCCATGGGGACAAATCATGAAAAAATGAAGAAAATGGACCGACTCAATTTTCTCCCATTTTAGTGTACTAACCACTATGAGAATTTTACGAAAGCCAGAGTTCTCATCATATCGGCTCAGATTCGAATCGAACAACCCCAAATAAAAGCGTGTCAAATTTTATAAACCCATAGGGACAAATTATGAAAAATATCAAGAAAAGCGGCCCAATTTTCTCCCATTTTCGGTGTACTAACCCTTATGAGAATTTTCGAAAATCGAGTTCTCATCGTATCGGCTCAGATTGGTCGAACAACCCCAAATAAAAGCGTGTCAAATTTTATAAACCCATAGTGACAAATTATGAAAAAATGAAGAAACATGGACCGACTCGATTTTCTCCCATTTTCCGTGTACTAACCACTATGAGAATTTTAGAAAAGCGAGTTCTCATCGCATCGGCTCAGATTCGGATCGAACAACCCCAAATAAAGCGTGTCAAATTTTATAAACCCATAGGGACAAATCATGAAAAATATCAAGAAAGGTCCGACTCAATTTTCTCCCATTTAGGTGTACTAACCCTTATGAGGATTTTCCGAAAGCAGAGTTCTCATCATATCGGCTCAGATTCGGTCGAACAACCCCAAATAAAAGCGTGTCAAAGTTTATAAACACATAGGGACAAATCATTAAAAATATCAAGAAAATGGACCGACTCAATTTTCTCCCATTTCGGTGTACGTTACCTATGAGAATTTTAGAAAATCGAGTTCTCATCGTATCGGCTCCGATTCGGGTCGAACAACCCCAAATAAAAGCGTGTCAAATTTTATAAACACATAGGGACAAATCATGAAAAATATCAAGAAAATGGACCGACTCAATTTTCTCCCATTTTCGGTGTACTAACCCCTATGAGAATTTTCAAAATCGAGTTCTCATCGTATCGGCTCAGATTCGGGTCCGAACAACCCCAAATAAAAGCGTGTCAAATTTTATAAACCCATAGGGACAAATTGTGGAAAAATAAAGAAAGCAGTGCGACTCGATTTTCTCCCATTTTTAGTGTACTAACCACTATGAGAATTTTTAAAATCGAGTTCTCATCATATCGGCTCAGATTCGGATCGAACAACCCCAAATAAAAGCGTGTCAAATTTTATAAACATATAGGGACAAATCATGGAAAATATCAAGAAAATGGACCGACTCAATTTTCTCCCATTTTCGGTGTACTAACCCCTATGAGAATTTTAAATCGAGTTCTCATCGTATCGGCTCGATTCGGGTCCGAACAACCCCAAATAAAAGCGTGTCAAATTTTATAAACCCATAGGGACAAATTGTGGAAAAATGAAGAAAGCTTGATCCGACTCGATTTTCTCCCATTTTTAGTGTACTAACCACTATGAGAATTTTCTAAAAACGAGTTCTCATCGCATCGGCTCGATTCGAATCGAACAACCCCAAATAAAAGCGTGTCAAATTTTATAAACACATAGGGACAAATCATGAAAAATATCAAGAAAATGGCCCGACTCAATTTTCTCCCATTTTCGGTGTACTAACCCCTATGAGAATTTTAGAAAATTGAGTTCTCATCGTATCGGCTCAGATTCGGGTCCACACAACCCCAAATAAAAGCGTGTCAAATTTTATAAACCCATAGGGACAAATTGTGGAAAAATGAAGAAAATGGACCGACTCAATTTTCTCCCATTTTTAGTGTACTAACCACTATGAGAATTTTTAAAATCGAGTTCTCATCGCATCGGCTCAGATTCGGATCGAACAACCCCAAAAAAGCGTGTCAAATTTTATAAACCCATAGGGACAAATTATGAAAAATATCAAGAAAGCGGTCAGACTCAATTTTCTCCCATTTAGGTGTACTAACCCTTATGAGGATTTTAGAAAGCGAGTTCTCATCATATCGGCTCGATTGGTCGAACAACCCCAAATAAAAGCGTGTCAAATTTTATAAACACATAGGGACAAATCATGAAAAATATCAAGAAAATGGACCGACTCAATTTTCTCCCATTTCGATGTACTAACCTATGAGAGATTTAGAAAACCGAGTTCTCATCATATCAGCTCCGATTCCGGTCCGAACAACCCCAAATAAAAGCGTGTCAAATTTTATGAACACATAGGGACAAATCATGAAAAAATATCAAGAAAATGGACCGACTCAATTTTCTCCCATTTTCGGTGTACTAACCCCTATGAGAATTTTCCGAAAATCGAGTTCTCATCGTATCAGCTCCGATTCGGGTCCGAACAACCCCAAATAAAAGCGTGTCAAATTTTATAAACCCATAGGGACAAATTGTGGAAAAATGAAGAAAAGCAGTCGACTCGATTTTCTCCCATTTTTAGTGTACTAACCACTATGAGATTTTTAAAGCGAGTTCTCATCATATCGGCTCAGATTCGAATCGAACAACCCCAAATAAAAGCGTGTCAAATTTTATAAACCCATAGGGACAAATTGTGAAAAATATCAAGAAAGCGGCCCGACTCAATTTTCTCCCATTTTCGGTGTACTAACCCCTATGAGAATTTTGAAAATCGAGTTCTCATCGTATCGGCTCGATTCGGGTCGAACAACCCCAAATAAAAGCGTGTCAAATTTTATAAACCCATAGGGACAAATTGTGGAAAAATGAAGAAACATTCGACTCGATTTTCTCCCATTTTAGTGTACTAACCACTATGAGAATTTTACGAAAGCGAGTTCTCATCGCATCGGCTCAGATTCGGATCGAACAACCCCAAATAAAAGCGTGTCAAATTTTATAAACCCATAGGGACAAATCATGAAAAATATCAAGAAAGCGGCCCGACTCAATTTTCTCCCATTTTCGGTGTACTAGCCCTTATGAGGATTTTCGAAAACAGAGTTCTCATCATATCGGCTCAGATTGGTCCGAACAACCCCAAATAAAAGCGTGTCAAATTTTATAAACCCATAGGGACAAATTGTGGAAAAATGAAGAAAGCTGGACCGACTCAATTTTCTCCCATTTTAGTGTACTAACCACTATGAGAATTTTAAAACAGAGTTCTCATCGCATCGGCTCGATTCGGATCGAACAACCCCAAATAAAAGCGTGTCAAATTTTATAAACCCATAGGGACAAATTGTGAAAAATATCAAGAAAGCGGCCCGATCAATTTTCTCCCATTTTAGTGTACTAACCCCTATGAGGATTTTCAGAAAGCGAGTTCTCATCATATCGGCTCAGATTCGGATCGAACAACCCCAAATAAAAGCGTGTCAAATTTTATAAACCCATAGGGACAAATCATGTAAAAATATCAAGAAAATGGCCGACTCAATTTTCTCCCATTTTAGGTGTACTAGCCCTTATGAGGATTTTAGAAAATCGAGTTCTCATCATATCGGCTCAGATTCGGGTCCAACAACCCCAAATAAAAGCGTGTCAAATTTTATAAACCCATAGGGACAAATTGTGGAAAAATGAAGAAAATGGACCGACTCAATTTTCTCCCATTTTTAGTGTACTAACCACTATGAGAATTTTAGAAAAGCAGAGTTCTCATCATATCGGCTCAGATTCGAATCGAACAACCCCAAATAAAAGCGTGTCAAATTTTATAAACCCATAGGGACAAATTATGAAAAATATCAAGAAAAGCGGCCCGACTCAATTTTCTCCCATTTTGGTGTACTAACCCCTATGAGAATTTTCCGAAAATCGAGTTCTCATCGTATCGGCTCAGATTGGTCGAACAACCCCAAATAAAAGCGTGTCAAATTTTATAAACCCATAGGGACAAATTGTGGAAAAATGAAGAAAGCATTCGACTCGATTTTCTCCCATTTTAGTGTACTAACCACTATGAGAATTTTAAAGCGAGTTCTCATCGCATCGGCTCAGATTCGGATCGAACAACCCCAAATAAAAGCGTGTCAAATTTTAAAAACCCATAGGGACAAATCATGAAAAAATATCAAGAAAGCGGCCCGACTCAATTTTCTCCCATTTTCGGTGTACTAGCCCTTATGAGGATTTTTCAAAATCGAGTTCTCATCATATCGGCTCAGATTCGGGTCCGAACAACCCCAAATAAAAGCGTGTCAAATTTTATAAACCCATAGGGACAAATTGTGGAAAAATGAAGAAAGCTGGACCGACTCAATTTTCTCCCATTTTTAGTGTACTAACCACTATGAGAATTTTAAAGCCAGAGTTCTCATCGCATCGGCTCGATTCGGATCGAACAACCCCAAATAAAAGCGTGTCAAATTTTATAAACCCATAGGGACAAATTATGAAAAATATCAAGAAAAGCGGCCGACTCGATTTTCTCCCATTTAGGTGTACTAACCCTTATGAGGATTTTCGAAAACGAGTTCTCATCATATCGGCTCAGATTCGGGTCGAACAACCCCAAATAAAAGCGTGTCAAATTTTATAAACACATAGGGACAAATCATGAAAAATATCAAGAAAATGGACCGACTCAATTTTCTCCCATTTTCGGTGTACTAACCCCTATGAGAATTTTTGAAAATCGAGTTCTCATCGTATCGGCTCAGGTTGGTCGAACAACCCCAAATAAAAGCGTGTCAAATTTTATAAACACATAGGGACAAATCATGGAAAAATATCAAGAAAATGGACCGACTCAATTTTCTCCCATTTTCGGTGTACTATGAGAATTTTCGAAAATCGAGTTCTCATCGTATCGGCTCGATTCGGGTCGAACAACCCCAAATAAAAGCGTGTCAAATTTTATAAACCCATAGGGACAAATTGTGGAAAAATGAAGAAAAGCAGTCAGACTCGATTTTCTCCCATTTTAGTGTACTAACCACTATGAGATTTTTAAAACAGAGTTCTCATCATATCGGCTCAGATTCGAATCGAACAACCCCAAATAAAAGCGTGTCAAATTTTATAAACCCATAGGGACAAATTATGAAAAATATCAAGAAAATGGCCCGACTCAATTTTCTCCCATTTTCGGTGTACTAACCCCTATGAGAATTTTCGAAAATCGAGTTCTCATCGTTTGCTCAGATTCGGTCCGAACAACCCCAAATAAAAGCGTGTCAAATTTTATAAACCCATAGAGACAAATTATGGAAAAATGAAGAAAGCAGTCTCACTCGATTTTCTCCCATTTTAGTGTACTAACCACTATGAGAATTTTAAAGCGAGTTCTCATCGCATCGGCTCGATTCGGATCGAACAACCCCAAATAAAAGCGTGTCAAATTTTATAAACCCATAGGGACAAATCATGAAAAATATCAAGAAAGCGGCCCGACTCAATTTTCTCCCATTTTGGTGTACTAGCCCTTATGAGAATTTTTTGAAAGCAGAGTTCTCATCATATCGGCTCAGATTCGGGTCCACACAACCCCAAATAAAAGCGTGTCAAATTTTATAAACCCATAGGGACAAATTGTGGAAAATATGAAGAAAGCGGACCGACTCAATTTTCTCCCATTTTCGGTGTACTAACCCTTATGAGAATTTTAGAAAGCGAGTTCTCATCATATCGGCTCAGATTGGTCAGAACAACCCCAAATAAAAGCGTGTCAAATTTTATAAACACATAGGGACAAATCATGAAAAATATCAAGAAAATGGACCGACTCAATTTTCTCCCATTTCGGTGTACTAACCTATGAGAATTTTAGAAAATCGAGTTCTCATCGTATCGGCTCAGATTGGTCGAACAACCCCAAATAAAAGCGTGTCAAATTTTATAAACCCATAGGGACAAATCATGAAAAAATATCAAGAAAGCGGCCCGACTCAATTTTCTCCCATTTTCGGTGTACTAGCCCTTATGAGGATTTTTAAAAGCGAGTTCTCATCATATCGGCTCAGATTCGGGTCCACACAACCCCAAATAAAAGCGTGTCAAATTTTATAAACCCATAGGGACAAATTGTGGAAAAATGAAGAAAATGGACCGACTCAATTTTCTCCCATTTTTAGTGTACTAACCACTATGAGAATTTTTAAACAGAGTTCTCATCGCATCGGCTCAGATTCGGATCGAACAACCCCAAATAAAAGCGTGTCAAATTTTATAAACCCATAGGGACAAATTGTGAAAAATATCAAGAAAGCAGTCAGACTCAATTTTCTCCCATTTAGGTGTACTAACCCTTATGAGGATTTTAGAAAAGCGAGTTCTCATCATATCGGCTCAGATTGGTCGAACAACCCCAAATAAAAGCGTGTCAAATTTTATAAACACATAGGGACAAATCATGAAAAAATATCAAGAAAATGGACCGACTCAATTTTCTCCCATTTTGGTGTACTAACCCCTATGAGAATTTTTAAAATCGAGTTCTCATCGTATCGGCTCAGATTGGGTCGAACAACCCCAAATAAAAGCGTGTCAAATTTTATAAACCCATAGGGACAAATTGTGGAAAAATATCAAGAAAATGGACCGACTCAATTTTCTCCCATTTTCGGTGTACTATGAGAATTTTAAAATCGAGTTCTCATCGTATCGGCTCAGATTCGGTCGAACAACCCCAAATAAAAGCGTGTCAAATTTTATAAACCCATAGGGACAAATTGTGGAAAAATGAAGAAAAGCGGTCAGACTCGATTTTCTCCCATTTTAAGTGTACTAACCCTTATGAGATTTTTGAAAAGCGAGTTCTCATCATATCGGCTCAGATTCGAATCGAACAACCCCACATAAACGCGTGTCAAATTTTATAAACCCCTAGGGACAAATTATGAAAAAATATCAAGAAACTGGCCCGAGTCAATTATCTCCCATTTTAGTGTACTAACCCCTATGAGAATTTTCCAAAATCGAGTTCTCATCGTATCGGCTCAGATTCGGTCGAACAACCCCAAATAAAAGCGTGTCAAATTTTATAAACCCATAGAGACAAATTATGGAAAAATGAAGAAAGCAGTCTCACTCGATTTTCTCCCATTTTAGTGTACTAACCACTATGAGAATTTTACGAAAGCGAGTTCTCATCGCATCGGCTCGATTCGGATCGAACAACCCCAAATAAAAGCGTGTCAAATTTTATAAACCCATAGGGACAAATCATGAAAAATATCAAGAAAAGCAGTCCGACTCAATTTTCTCCCATTTTCGGTGTACTAGCCCTTATGAGGATTTTCCGAAAACCGAGTTCTCATTATATCAGCTCCGATTCGGGTCCACACAACCCCAAATAAAAGCGTGTCAAATTTTATGAACACATAGGGACAAATCATGAAAAAATATCAAGAAAAAGGTCCGACTCAATTTTCTCCCATTTTCGGTGTACAAGCCCTTATGAGAATTTTAAAGCGAGTTCTCATCATATCGGCTCAGATTCGGTCAGAACAACCCCAAATAAAAGCGTGTCAAATTTTATAAACACATAGGGACAAATTGTGAAAAATATCAAGAAAATGGCCCGACTCAATTTTCTCCCATTTCGATTATCGTTACTATGAGAATTTTAGAAAATCGAGTTCTCATCGTATCGGCTCAGATTCGGTCCGAACAACCCCAAATAAAAGCGTGTCAAATTTTATAAACCCATAGGGACAAATCATGAAAAAATATCAAGAAAAGCGGCCAGACTCAATTTTCTCCCATTTTAGGTGTACTAGCCCTTATGAGGATTTTTGAAAGCAGAGTTCTCATCATATCGGCTCAGATTCGGTCAACACAACCCCAAATAAAAGCGTGTCAAATTTTATAAACCCATAGGGACAAATTGTGGAAAAATGAAGAAAATGGACCGACTCAATTTTCTCCCATTTTTAGTGTACTAACCACTATGAGAATTTTACAAGCAGAGTTCTCATCGCATCGGCTCAGATTCGGATCGAACAACCCCAAATAAAAGCGTGTCAAATTTTATAAACCCATAGGGACAAATTATGAAAAATATCAAGAAAGCGGTCAGACTCAATTTTCTCCCATTTAGGTGTACTAACCCTTATGAGGATTTTCAAAGCGAGTTCTCATCATATCGGCTCGATTCGGGTCCGAACAACCCAACATAAAAGCGTGTCAAATTTTATAAACACATAGGGACAAATCATGAAAAATATCAAGAAAATGGACCGACTCAATTTTCTCCCATTTTCGGTGTACTAACCCCTATGAGAATTTTCGAAAATCGAGTTCTCATCGTATCGGCTCAGATTCGGGTCGAACAACCCCAAATAAAAGCGTGTCAAATTTTATAAACCCATAGGGACAAATCATGAAAAAATATCTAGACATTGGTCCGACTCAATTTTCTCCGATTTTCGGTGTACTAACCTATGAGAATTTTCAAAATCGAGTTCTCATCATATCGGCTCAGATTGGTCAGAACAACCCCAAATAAAAGCGTGTCAAATTTTATAAACCCATAGGGACAAATTGTGGAAAAATGAAGAAAGCGATCAGACTCGATTTTCTCCCATTTTAGTGTACTAACCACTATGAGAATTTTAAAGCGAGTTCTCATCATATCAGCTCCGATTCGAATCAGAACACCCCCAAATAAAAGCGTGTCAAATTTTATAAACCCATAGGGACAAATTGTGGAAAAATGAAGAAAATGGACCGACTCAATTTTCTCCCATTTTTCGTGTACTAACCACTATGAGAATTTTATGTAAGCCGAGTTCTAATCGTATCAGATCCGATTCGAATCAGAACAACCACAAATACAAGAGTGACAAATATAATAAACCCATAGGGACAAATTATGAAAAAATATCAAGAAAGCGGCCGACTCAATTTTCTCCCATTTTCGGTGTACTAACCCCTATGAGAATTTTCGAAAATCGAGTTCTCATCGTATCGGCTCAGATTCGGTCCGAACAACCCCAAATAAAAGCGTGTCAAATTTTATAAACCCATAGGGACAAATTATGGAAAAATGAAGAAAGCAGTCGACTCGATTTTCTCCCATTTTAGTGTACTAACCACTATGAGAATTTTAAAGCAGAGTTCTCATCGCATCGGCTCAGATTCGGATCGAACAACCCCAAATAAAAGCGTGTCAAATTTTATAAACCCATAGGGACAAATTGTGAAAAATATCAAGAAAAGCGGTCAGACTCAATTTTCTCCCATTTAGGTGTACTAACCCTTATGAGAATTTTCCAGCAGAGTTCTCATCATATCGGCTCAGATTGGTCCGAACAACCCCAAATAATAGCGTTTCATATTTTATAAACACATAGGGACAAATCATTAAAAATATCAAGAAAATGGACCGACTCAATTTTCTCCCATTTCGATGTACTTACCTATGAGAATTTTAGAAAATCGAGTTCTCATCGTATCGGCTCAGATTCGGGTCGAACAACCCCAAATAAAAGCGTGTCAAATTTTATAAACACATAGGGACAAATCATGAAAAATATCAAGAAAATGGACCGACTCAATTTTCTCCCATTTTCGGTGTACTAACCCCTATGAGAATTTTAGAAAATCGAGTTCTCATCGTATCGGCTCAGATTCGGTCAGAACAACCCCAAATAAAAGCGTGTCAAATTTTATAAACCCATAGGGACAAATTGTGGAAAAATAAAGAAAGCAGTCCGACTCGATTTTCTCCCATTTTAGTGTACTAACCCTTATGAGAATTTTAAGCGAGTTCTCATCATATCGGCTCAGATTCGGGTCGAACAACCCCAAATAAAAGCGTGTCAAATTTTATAAACATATAGGGACAAATCATGAAAAATATCAAGAAAATGGACCGACTCAATTTTCTCCCATTTTCGGTGTACTAACCCCTATGAGAATTTTGAAAATCGAGTTCTCATCGTATCGGCTCAGATTCGGGTCGAACAACCCCAAATAAAAGCGTGTCAAATTTTATAAACCCATAGGGACAAATTGTGGAAAAATGAAGAAAGCGGTCCGACTCGATTTTCTCCCATTTTAGTGTACTAACCACTATGAGAATTTTCAAAGCGAGTTCTCATCGCATCGGCTCAGATTCGAATCGAACAACCCCAAATAAAAGCGTGTCAAATTTTATAAACCCATAGGGACAAATTATGAAAAAATATCAAGAAAACGGCCGACTCAATTTTCTCCCATTTTCGGTGTACTAACCCTTATGAGAATTTTTCGAAAATTGAGTTCTCATCATATCGGCTCAGATTCGGGTCCACACAACCCCAAATAAAAGCGTGTCAAATTTTATAAACCCATAGGGACAAATTGTGGAAAAATGAAGAAAATGGACCGACTCAATTTTCTCCCATTTTAGTGTACTAACCACTATGAGAATTTTACGAAATCGAGTTCTCATCGCATCGGCTCAGGTCGGATCGAACAACCCCAAATAAAAGCGTGTCAAATTTTATAAACCCATAGGGACAAATTATGAAAAATATCAAGAAAGCAGTCCGACTCAATTTTCTCCCATTTAGGTGTACTAACCCTTATGAGGATTTTAAAGCAGAGTTCTCATCATATCGGCTCAGATTCGGTCGAACAACCCCAAATAAAAGCGTGTCAAATTTTATAAACACATAGGGACAAATCATGAAAAATATCAAGAAAATGGACCGACTCAATTTTCTCCCATTTCGGTGTCGTTACCTATGAGAATTTTAGAAAATCGAGTTCTCATCGTATCGGCTCAGATTAGGTCGAACAACCCCAAATAAAAGCGTGTCAAATTTTATAAACACATAGGGACAAATCATGAAAAATATCAAGAAAATGGACCGACTCAATTTTCTCCCATTTTCGGTGTACTAACCCCTATGAGAATTTTCGAAAATCGAGTTCTCATCGTATCGGCTCAGATTCGGGTCAGAACAACCCCAAATAAAAGCGTGTCAAATTTTATAAACCCATAGGGACAAATTGTGGAAAAATGAAGAAAAGCAGTCGACTCGATTTTCTCCCATTTTAGTGTACTAACCACTATGAGATTTTTAAAATCGAGTTCTCATCATATCGGCTCAGATTCGAATCGAACAACCCCAAATAAAAGCGTGTCAAATTTTATAAACCCATAGGGACAAATTATGAAAAATATCAAGAAAAGCGGCCCGACTCAATTTTCTCCCATTTTCGGTGTACTAACCCCTATGAGAATTTTAGAAAATCGAGTTCTCATCGTATCGGCTCAGATTCGGGTCAGAACAACCCCAAATAAAAGCGTGTCAAATTTTATAAACCCATAGGGACAAATTATGGAAAAATGAAGAAAGCATTCGACTCGATTTTCTCCCATTTTCCGTGTACTAACCACTATGAGAATTTTAGAAAAGCGAGTTCTCATCGCATCGGCTCAGGTCGGATCGAACAACCCCAAATAAAAGCGTGTCAAATTTTATAAACCCATAGGGACAAATCATGAAAAATATCAAGAAAGCGGCCGACTCAATTTTCTCCCATTTTCGGTGTACTAGCCCTTATGAGGATTTTTCGAAAAGCGAGTTCTCATCATATCGGCTCAGATTCGAGTCCGAACAACCCCAAATAAAAGCGTGTCAAATTTTATAAACCCATAGGGACAAATTGTGGAAAAATGAAGAAAGCTGGACCGACTCAATTTTCTCCCATTTTAGTGTACTAACCACTATGAGAATTTTCGAAAAGCGAGTTCTCATCGCATCGGCTCAGATTCGGATCGAACAACCCCAAATAAAAGCGTGTCAAATTTTATAAACCCATAGGGACAAATTGTGGAAAATATCAAGAAAGCGGCCCGACTCAATTTTCTCCCATTTCGGTGTACTAACCCCTATGAGAATTTTAAAGCAGAGTTCTCATCATATCGGCTCGATTCGGATCGAACAACCCCAAATAAAAGCGTGTCAAATTTTATAAACCCATAGGGACAAATCATGAAAAATATCAAGAAAATGGCCCGACTCAATTTTCTCCCATTTTCGGTGTACTAGCCCTTATGAGGATTTTCCGAAAGCAGAGTTCTCATCATATCGGCTCAGATTCGGGTCCACAACCCCAAATAAAAGCGTGTCAAATTTTATAAACCCATAGGGACAAATTGTGGAAAAATGAAGAAAATGGACCGACTCAATTTTCTCCCATTTTTAGTGTACTAACCACTATGAGAATTTTTAAAGCAGAGTTCTCATCATATCGGCTCAGATTCGAATCGAACAACCCCAAATAAAAGCGTGTCAAATTTTATAAACCCATAGGGACAAATTATGAAAAATATCAAGAAAATGGACAGACTCAATTTTCTCCCATTTTCGGTGTACTAACCCTTATGAGAATTTTTCGAAAATCGAGTTCTCATCATATCGGCTCAGATTCGGTCCGAACAACCCCAAATAAAAGCGTGTCAAATTTTATAAACACATAGGGACAAATCATGAAAAATATCAAGAAAATGGACCGACTCAATTTTCTCCCATTTTCGGTGTACTAACTTATGAGAATTTTAAAATCGAGTTCTCATCGTATCGGCTCGATTCGGGTCCGAACAACCCCAAATAAAAGCGTGTCAAATTTTATAAACCCATAGGGACAAATTGTGGAAAAATGAAGAAAAGCGGTCAGACTCGATTTTCTCCCATTTTAGTGTACTAACCCTTATGAGATTTTTAAAGCAGAGTTCTCATCATATCGGCTCAGATTCGAATCGAACAACCCCAAATAAAAGCGTGTCAAATTTTATAAACCCATAGGGACAAATTATGAAAAAATATCAAGAAAATGGCCGACTCAATTTTCTCCCATTTCGGTGTACTAACCCCTATGAGAATTTTTAGAAAATCGAGTTCTCATCGTATCGGCTCAGATTCGGGTCGAACAACCCCAAATAAAAGCGTGTCAAATTTTATAAACCCATAGAGACAAATTGTGGAAAAATGAAGAAAGCAGTCTCACTCGATTTTCTCCCATTTTAGTGTACTAACCACTATGAGAATTTTAAAACAGAGTTCTCATCGCATCGGCTCAGATTCGGATCGAACAACCCCAAATAAAAGCGTGTCAAATTTTATAAACCCATAGGGACAAATCATGGAAAAATAACAAGAAAGCGGTCCGACTCAATTTTCTCCCATTTTGGTGTACTAGCCCTTATGAGGATTTTTAAAGCGAGTTCTCATCATATCGGCTCGATTCGGGTCCACACAACCCCAAATAAAAGCGTGTCAAATTTTATAAACCCATAGGGACAAATCATGAAAAAATATCAAGAAAAGCGGTCAGACTCAATTTTCTCCCATTTTAGTGTACTAACCCTTATGAGAATTTTAAGCAGAGTTCTCATCATATCGGCTCAGATTCGGTCGAACAACCCCAAATAAAAGCGTGTCAAATTTTATAAACACATAGGGACAATTGTTGGAAAATTTCAAGAAAATGGACCGACTCAATTTTCTCCCATTTCGATTATCGTTACTATGAGAATTTTAGAAAATCGAGTTCTCATCGTATCGGCTCAGATTCGGGTCGAACAACCCCAAATAAAAGCGTGTCAAATTTTATAAACCCATAGGGACAAATCATGAAAAATATCAAGAAAAGCGGCCCGACTCAATTTTCTCCCATTTTCGGTGTACTAGCCCTTATGAGGATTTTTTAAAGCAGAGTTCTCATCATATCAGCTCCGATTCGGGTCAACACAACCCCAAATAAAAGCGTGTCAAATTTTATAAACCCATAGGGACAAATTGTGGAAAAATGAAGAAAATGGACCGACTCAATTTTCTCCCATTTTAGTGTACTAACCACTATGAGAATTTTAAAGCAGAGTTCTCATCGCATCGGCTCAGATTCGGATCGAACAACCCCAAATAAAAGCGTGTCAAATTTTATAAACCCATAGGGACAAATTGTGGAAAATATCAAGAAAAGCGGTCCGACTCAATTTTCTCCCATTTAGGTGTACTAACCCTTATGAGAATTTTCAAAGCAGAGTTCTCATCATATCGGCTCAGATTGGTCGAACAACCCAAAATAAAAGCGTGTCAAATTTTATAAACACATAGGGACAAATCATGAAAAAATATCAATAAAATGGACCGACTCAATTTTCTCCCATTTTCGGTGTAGTAACCCCTATGAGAATTTTCGAAAATCGAGTTCTCATCGTATCGGCTCAGATTCGGGTCGAACAACCCCAAATAAAAGAGTGTCAAATTTTATAAACCCATAGGGACAAATCATGAAAAAATATCAAGAAAATGGGCGACTCAATTTTCTCCCATTTTCGGTGTACTATGAGAATTTTACGAAAATCGAGTTCTCATCATATCGGCTCAGATTAGTCAGAACAACCCCAAATAAAGCGTGTCAAATTTTATAAACCCATAGGGACAAATTGTGGAAAAATGAAGAAAGCGGTCAGACTCGATTTTCTCCCATTTTAGTGTACTAACCACTATGAGATTTTTAAAGCGAGTTCTCATCATATCGGCTCAGATTCGAATCGAACAACCCCAAATAAAAGCGTGTCAAATTTTATAAACCCATAGGGACAAATTGTGGAAAAATGAAGAAAATGGACCGACTCAATTTTCTCCCATTTTTAGTGTACTAACCCTTATGAGAATTTTAGAAAAGCGAGTTCTCATCATATCGGCTCAGATTGAATCCGAACAACCCCAAATAAAAGCGTGTCAAATTTTATAAACCCATAGGGACAAATTATGGAAAAATATCAAGAAAGCGGCCCGACTCAATTTTCTCCCATTTTCGGTGTACTAACCCCTATGAGAATTTTAAAATCGAGTTCTCATCATATCGGCTCAGATTCGGGTCGAACAACCCCAAATAAAAGCGTGTCAAATTTTATAAACCCATAGGGACAAATTGTGGAAAAATGAAGAAAATTACGACTCGATTTTCTCCCATTTTAGTGTACTAACCACTATGAGAATTTTAAAGCAGAGTTCTCATCGCATCGGCTCAGATTCGGATCGAACAACCCCAAATAAAAGCGTGTCAAATTTTATAAACCCATAGGGACAAATTGTGAAAAATATCAAGAAAGCGGTCAGACTCAATTTTCTCCCATTTAGGTGTACTAACCCTTATGAGAATTTTAAACAGAGTTCTCATCATATCGGCTCAGATTCGGTCGAACAACCCCAAATAAAAGCGTGTCAAATTTTATAAACCCATAGGGACAAATCATGGAAAATATCAAGAAAATGGACCGACTCAATTTTCTCCCATTTCGGTGTACTAACCCTTATGAGAATTTTCGAAAATCGAGTTCTCATCGTATCGGCTCAGATTCGGTTCCGAACAACCCCAAATAAAAGCGTGTCAAATTTTATAAACTCATAGGGACAAATCATGGAAAAATATCAAGAAAATGGACCGACTCAATTTTCTCCCATTTTCGGTGTACTAGCCCCTATGAGAATTTTCTGAAAATCGAGTTCTCATCGTATCGGCTCAGATTCGGGTCGAACAACCCCAAATAAAAGCGTGTCAAATTTTATAAACCCATAGGGACAAATTGTGGAAAAATATCAAGAAAGCAGTCAGACTCGATTTTCTCCCATTTTAGTGTACTAACCACTATGAGAATTTTAAAAGCGAGTTCTCATCATATCGGCTCAGATTGGTCGAACAACCCCAAATAAAAGCGTGTCAAATTTTATACACATATAGGGACAAATCATGAAAAAATATCAAGAAAATGGACCGACTCAATTTTCTCCCATTTTCGGTGTACTAACCCCTATGAGAATTTTCGAAAATCGAGTTCTCATCGTATCGGCTCAGGTCGGGTCGAACAACCCCAAATAAAAGCGTGTCAAATTTTATAAACCCATAGAGACAAATTGTGGAAAAATGAAGAAAGCAGTCAGACTCGATTTTCTCCCATTTTTAGTGTACTAACCACTATGAGAATTTTAAAGCAGAGTTCTCATCGCATCGGCTCAGATTCGAATCAGAACAACCCCAAATAAAAGCGTGTCAAATTTTATAAACCCATAGGTACAAATCATTAAAAAATATCAAGAAAACGGCCCGATTCAATTTTTTCCCATTTTCGGTGTACTAACCCTTATGAGAATTTTAGAAAATTGAGTTCTCATCATATCGGCTCAGATTCGGGTCCACACAACCCCAAATAAAAGCGTGTCAAATTTTATAAACCCATAGGGACAAATTGTGGAAAAATGAAGAAAATGGACCGACTCAATTTTCTCCCATTTTAGTGTACTAACCACTATGAGAATTTTACGAAAATCGAGTTCTCATCGCATCGGCTCAGATTCGGATCGAACAACCCCAAATAAAAGCGTGTCAAATTTTATAAACCCATAGGGACAAATTGTGGAAAAATATGAAGAAAGCAGTCAGACTCAATTTTCTCCCATTTAGGTGTACTAACCCTTATGAGAATTTTAAAAGCAGAGTTCTCATCATATCGGCTCAGATTCGGGTCCGAACAACCCCAAATAAAAGCGTGTCAAATTTTATAAACACATAGGGACAAATCATGAAAAATATCAAGAAAATGGACCGACTCAATTTTCTCCCATTTCGGTGTACTAACCTTATGAGAATTTTAGAAAATCGAGTTCTCATCGTATCGGCTCAGATTAGGTCGAACAACCCCAAATAAAAGCGTGTCAAATTTTATAAACACATAGGGACAAATAATGAAAAAATATCAAGAAAACTGGAACGACTCAATTTTCTCCCATTTTGGTGTACTAACCCCTATGAGAATTTTCGAAAATCGAGTTCTCATCGTATCGGCTCAGATTCGGTCGAACAACCCCAAATAAAAGCGTGTCAAATTTTATAAACACATAGGGACTAATTGTGGAAAAATGAAGAAAAGCAGTCGACTCGATTTTCTCCCATTTTAGTGTACTAACCACTATGAGATTTTTAAAAGCGAGTTCTCATCATATCGGCTCAGATTCGAATCGAACAACCCCAAATAAAAGCGTGTCAAATTTTATAAACCCATAGGGACAAATTATGAAAAATATCAAGAAAATGGCCCGACTCAATTTTCTCCCATTTTCGGTGTACTAACCCCTATGAGAATTTTCGAAAATCGAGTTCTCATCGTATCGGCTCAGATTCGGGTCGAACAACCCCAAATAAAAGCGTGTCAAATTTTATAAACCCATAGGGACAAATTATGGAAAAATGAAGAAAGCAGTCGACTCGATTTTCTCCCATTTTCCGTGTACTAACCACTATGAGAATTTTAAAATCGAGTTCTCATCGCATCGGCTCAGATTCGGATCGAACAACCCCAAATAAAAGCGTGTCAAATTTTATAAACCCATAGGGACAAATCATGAAAAATATCAAGAAAAGCGGCCCGACTCAATTTTCTCCCATTTTAGGTGTACTAGCCCTTATGAGGATTTTAAAGCGAGTTCTCATCATATCGGCTCAGATTCGGTCCGAACAACCCCAAATAAAAGCGTGTCAAATTTTATAAACCCATAGGGACAAATTGTGGAAAAATGAAGAAAGCGGACCGACTCAATTTTCTCCCATTTTAGTGTACTAACCACTATGAGAATTTTAAAACAGAGTTCTCATCGCATCGGCTCATTCGGATCGAACAACCCCAAATAAAAGCGTGTCAAATTTTATAAACCCATAGGGACAAATTGTGAAAAATATCAAGAAAGCGGACCGACTCAATTTTCTCCCATTTCGGTGTACTAACCCCTATGAGAATTTTCTAAGCAGAGTTCTCATCATATCGGCTCGATTCGGATCCGAACAACCCCAAATAAAAGCGTGTCAAATTTTATAAACCCATAGGGACAAATCATGAAAAAATATCAAGAAAATGGCCCGACTCAATTTTCTCCCATTTTGGTGTACTAACCCTTATGAGGATTTTCCGAAAATCGAGTTCTCATCATATCGGCTCAGATTCGGGTCGAACAACCCCAAATAAAAGCGTGTCAAATTTTATAAACCCATAGGGACAAATTGTGGAAAAATGAAGAAAATGGACCGACTCGATTTTCTCCCATTTTTAGTGTACTAACCACTTATGAGAATTTTACGGCAGAGTTCTCATCATATCGGCTCGATTCGAATCAGAACAACCCCAAATAAAAGCGTGTCAAATTTTATAAACCCATAGGGACAAATTATGAAAAATATCAAGAAAAGCGGCCCGACTCAATTTTCTCCCATTTTCGGTGTACTAACCCCTATGAGAATTTTAGAAAATCGAGTTCTCATCGTATCGGCTCAGATTGGTCGAACAACCCCAAATAAAAGCGTGTCAAATTTTATAAACCCATAGGGACAAATTGTGGAAAAATGAAGAAAATTCGACTCGATTTTCTCCCATTTTAGTGTACTAACCCTTATGAGAATTTTTAAAGCAGAGTTCTCATCGCATCGGCTCAGATTCGGATCGAACAACCCCAAATAAAAGCGTGTCAAATTTTATAAACCCATAGGGACAAATCATGAAAAATATCAAGAAAGCGGCCCGACTCAATTTTCTCCCATTTTCGGTGTACTAGCCCTTATGAGGATTTTAAAACAGAGTTCTCATCATATCGGCTCAGATTCGAGTCCGAACAACCCCAAATAAAAGCGTGTCAAATTTTATAAACCCATAGGGACAAATTGTGGAAAAATGAAGAAAATGGACCGACTCAATTTTCTCCCATTTTAGTGTACTAACCACTATGAGAATTTTTAAAAGCGAGTTCTCATCGCATCGGCTCAGATTCGGATCGAACAACCCCAAATAAAAGCGTGTCAAATTTTATAAACCCATAGGGACAAATTGTGGAAAAATGAAGAAAGCGGTCAGACTCGATTTTCTCCCATTTAGGTGTACTAACCCTTATGAGAATTTTAAAACAGAGTTCTCATCATATCAGCTCAGATTCGGGTCTGAACAACCCCAAATAAAAGCGTGTCAAATTTTATAAACACATAGGGACAAATAATGAAAAAATATCAAGAAAATGGACACACACAATTTTCTCCCATTTTCTGTGTACTAACCCCTATGAGAATTTTCAAAATCGAGTTCTCATCATATCGGCTCAGATTCGGGTCAGAACAACCCCAAATAAAAGCGTGTCAAATTTTATAAACACATAGGGACAAATTGTGGAAAATATCAAGAAAATGGACCGACTCAATTTTCTCCCATTTTCGGTGTACTAACCACTATGAGAATTTTACGAAAATCGAGTTCTCATCGTATCGGCTCAGATTCGGTCGAACAACCCCAAATAAAAGCGTGTCAAATTTTATAAACCCATAGGGACAAATTGTGGAAAAATGAAGAAAAGCGGTCAGACTCGATTTTCTCCCATTTTAGTGTACTA
Organism: Orobanche coerulescens; assembly: GCA_033398695.1. Lineage (NCBI taxonomy): Eukaryota > Viridiplantae > Streptophyta > Magnoliopsida > Lamiales > Orobanchaceae > Orobanche > Orobanche coerulescens. The sequence continues at coordinate 20,457 of JAWKAU010000302.1, forward strand.
ACCCTTATGAGATTTTTAAAGCAGAGTTCTCATCGCATCTGCTCAGATTCGAATCCGAACTACCCCAAATAAAAGCGTGTCAAATTTGATAAACCCATAGGGACAAATCATGAAAAAATATCAAGAAAATGGCCCGACTCAATTTTCTCCCATTTACTGTGTACTAAACAATATGAGAATTTTAGAAAATCGAGTTCTCATCGTATCGGCTCAGATTCGGGTCGAACAACCCCAAATAAAAGCGTGTCAAATTTTATAAACCCATAGAGACAAATTATGGAAAAATGAAGAAAGCAGTCTCACTCGATTTTCTCCCATTTTCCGTGTACTAACCACTATGAGAATTTTAAAGCAGAGTTCTCATCGCATCGGCTCAGATTCGGATCGAACAACCCCAAATAAAAGCGTGTCAAATTTTATAAACCCATAGGGACAAATCATGAAAAATATCAAGAAAAGCGGTCAGACTCAATTTTCTCCCATTTTAGGTGTACTAGCCCTTATGAGGATTTTTCAAAGCAGAGTTCTCATCATATCGGCTCAGATTCGGGTCCAACAACCCCAAATAAAAGCGTGTCAAATTTTATAAACCCATAGGGACAAATTGTGGAAAAATGAAGAAAAGCAGTCAGACTCAATTTTCTCCCATTTTCGGTGTACTAACCCTTATGAGAATTTTCCGAAAGCAGAGTTCTCATCATATCGGCTCAGATTGGTCGAACAACCCCAAATAAAAGCGTGTCAAATTTTATAAACCCATAGGGACAAATCATGGAAAATATCAAGAAAATGGACCGACTCAATTTTCTCCCATTTCGATATCGTTACTATGAGAATTTTAGAAAATCGAGTTCTCATCGTATCGGCTCAGATTCGGTCGAACAACCCCAAATAAAAGCGTGTCAAATTTTATAAACACATAGGGACAAATCATGAAAAATATCAAGAAAATGGCCCGACTCAATTTTCTCCCATTTTCGGTGTACTAGCCCTTATGAGGATTTTTAGAAAATCGAGTTCTCATCATATCGGCTCAGATTCGGGTCCACACAACCCCAAATAAAAGCGTTTCAAATTTTATAAACCCATAGGGACAAATTGTTGAAAAATGAAGAAAATGGACCGACTCAATTTTATCCCATTTAAAGTGTACTAACCACTATGAGAATTTTATGAAAACAGAGTTCTCATCGCATCGGCTCAGATTCGGATCGAACAACCCCAAATAAAAGCGTGTCAAATTTTATAAACCCATAGGGACAAATTGTGGAAAATATCAAGAAAGCGGTCAGACTCGATTTTCTCCCATTTTAGTGTACTAACCCTTATGAGAATTTTAAAAGCGAGTTCTCATCATATCGGCTCAGATTCGAATCAGAACAACCCCAAATAAAAGCGTGTCAAATTTTATAAACACATAGGGACAAATCATGAAAAAATATCAAGAAAATGGACCGACTCAATTTTCTCCCATTTTTGGTGTACTAACCCTTATGAGAATTTTAAAATCGAGTTCTCATCGTATCGGCTCAGATTCGGGTCCGAACAACCCCAAATAAAAGCGTGTCAAATTTTATAAACCCATAGGGACAAATTGTGGAAAAATGAAGAAAATGGACCGACTCAATTTTCTCCCATTTTCGGTGTTCTAACCATATGAGAATTTTAAAATCGAGTTCTCATCATATCGGCTCGATTCGTCGAACAACCCCAAATAAAAGCGTGTCAAATTTTATAAACCCATAGGGACAAATTGTGGAAAAATGAAGAAAAGCAGTCAGACTCGATTTTCTCCCATTTTAGTGTACTAACCACTATGAGATTTTTAAAAGCAGAGTTCTCATCATATCGGCTCAGATTCGAATCAGAACAACCCCAAATAAAAGCGTGTCAAATTTTATAAACCCATAGGGACAAATCATGAAAAATATCAAGAAAAAGGCCCGACTCAATTTTCTCCCATTTTCGGTGTACTAACCCCTATGAGAATTTTAGAAAATCGAGTTCTCATCGTATCGGCTCAGATTCGGGTCGAACAACCCCAAATAAAAGCGTGTCAAATTTTATAAACCCATAGAGACAAATTGTGGAAAAATGAAGAAAGCAGTCTCACTCGATTTTCTCCCATTTTAGTGTACTAACCACTATGAGAATTTTACGAAAGCGAGTTCTCATCGCATCGGCTCAGATTCGGATCGAACAACCCCAAATAAAAGCGTGTCAAATTTTATAAACCCATAGGGACAAATCATGAAAAAATATCAAGAAAAGCGGTCAGACTCAATTTTCTCCCATTTTGGTGTACTAGCCCTTATGAGGATTTTTAAAATCGAGTTCTCATCATATCGGCTCAGATTCGGGTCCAACAACCCCAAATAAAAGCGTGTCAAATTTTATAAACCCATAGGGACAAATTGTGGAAAAATATGAAGAAAATGGACCGACTCAATTTTCTCCCATTTTCGGTGTACTAACCCTTATGAGAATTTTAAAGCAGAGTTCTCATCATATCGGCTCAGATTCGGGTCGAACAACCCCAAATAAAAGCGTGTCAAATTTTATAAACCCATAGGGACAAATTGTGAAAAATATCAAGAAAATGGACCGACTCAATTTTCTCCCATTTTAGTGTACTAACCCTATGAGAATTTTAGAAAATCGAGTTCTCATCGTATCGGCTCAGATTCGGGTCGAACAACCCCAAATAAAAGCGTGTCAAATTATAAAAAACCATAGGGACAAATCATGAAAAAATATCAAGAAAAAGCCCAGATACAATTTTCTCACATTTTCGGTGAACTACCCCTTATGAGTATTTTACTAAAAACGATTTCTCATCTTATGAGCTCAGTTTCGGGTCCACACAACCCCAAATAAAAGCGTGTCAAATTTTATAAACCCATAGGGACAAATTGTGGAAAAATGAAGAAAATGGACCGACTCAATTTTCTCCCATTTTAGTGTACTAACCACTATGAGAATTTTAAAGCAGAGTTCTCATCGCATCGGCTCAGATTCGGATCGAACAACCCCAAATAAAAGCGTGTCAAATTTTATAAACCCATAGGGACAAATTGTGGAAAAATATGAAGAAAAGCAGTCAGACTCAATTTTCTCCCATTTAGGTGTACTAACCCTTATGAGGATTTTTAAAGCAGAGTTCTCATCATATCGGCTCAGGTCGGGTCGAACAACCCCAAATAAAAGCGTGTCAAAAATTATAAACAAATACGGACAAATCATGAAAAAATATCAAGAAAATGGACCGAATCAATTTAATCCCATATTCGGTGAACTAACCCTTATGAGAATTTTTGAAAATCGAGTTCTCATCATATCGGCTCAGATTCGGTCGAACAACCCCAAATAAAAGCGTGTCAAAATATATAAACCCATAGGGACAAATCATGGAAAAATAACAAGAACAAGGACCGACTCAATTTTCTCCCATTTTAGTGTACTAACCACTATGAGAATTTTAGAAAATCGAGTTCTCATCGTATCGGCTCAGATTCGGTCAGAACAACCCCAAATAAAAGCGTGTCAAATTTTATAAACCCATAGGGAAAAATTGTGGAAAAATGAAGAAAAGCAGTCCGACTCGATTTTCTCCCATTTTAGTGTACTAACCCTTATGAGATTTTTAAGCAGAGTTCTCATCATATCGGCTCAGATTCGAATCGAACAACCCCAAATAAAAGCGTGTCAAATTTTATAAACCCATAGGGACAAATCATGAAAAATATCAAGAAAATGGCCCGACTCAATTTTCTCCCATTTTCGGTGTACTAACCCCTATGAGAATTTTCGAAAATCGAGTTCTCATCATATCGGCTCAGATTCGGGTCCGAACAACCCCAAATAAAAGCGTGTCAAATTTTATAAACCCATAGGGACAAATTGTGGAAAAATGAAGAAAGCAGTCCGACTCGATTTTCTCCCATTTTAGTGTACTAACCACTATGAGAATTTTAAAGCAGAGTTCTCATCGCATCGGCTCAGATTCGGATCGAACAACCCCAAATAAAAGCGTGTCAAATTTTATAAACCCATAGGGACAAATTGTGGAAAATATCAAGAAAATGGTCCGACTCAATTTTCTCCCATTTTCGTGTACTAACCACTATGAGAATTTTAAAATCGAGTTCTCATCATATCGGCTCAGATTCGAATCCGAACAACCCCAAATAAAAGCGTGTCAAATTTTATAAAACCATAGGGACAAATCATGAAAAAATATAAAAAAAATGGCCAGACTCAATATTCTCCCATTTTCGGTGTACTAGCCCTTATGAGGATTTTGAAAACGAGTTCTCATCATATCGGCTCAGATTCGGGTCCGAACAACCCCAAATAAATGCGTGTCAAATTTTATAAACCCATAGGGACAAATTGTGGAAAAATGAAGAAAATGGACCGACTCAATTTTCTCCCATTTTAGTGTACTAACCACTATGAGAATTTTAAAGCAGAGTTCTCATCGCATCGGCTCGATTCGGATCGAACAACCCCAAATAAAAGCGTGTCAAATTTTATAAACCCATAGGGACAAATTGTGGAAAAATATCAAGAAAAGCGGTCCGACTCAATTTTCTCCCATTTTAGGTGTACTAACCCTTATGAGAATTTTCCAAAACCGAGTTCTCATCATATCGGCTCAGATTCGGGTCCGAACAACCCCAAATAAAAGCGTGTCAAATTTTATAAACACATAGGGACAAATCATGAAAAATATCAAGAAAATGGACCGACTCAATTTTCTCCCATTTCGGTGTACTAACCCTTATGAGAATTTTTGAAAATCGAGTTCTCATCGTATCGGCTCAGATTCGGTCCGAACAACCCCAAATAAAAGCGTGTCAAATTTTATAAACCCATAGGGACAAATCATGAAAAATATCAAGAAAATGGACCGACTCAATTTTCTCCCATTTTAGTGTACTAACCCTTATGAGAATTTTCGAAAATCGAGTTCTCATCGTATCGGCTCGATTCGAGTCGAACAACCCCAAATAAAAGCGTGTCAAATTTTATAAACCCATAGGGACAAATTGTGGAAAAATGAAGAAAAGATTCGACTCGATTTTCTCCCATTTTAGTGTACTAACCACTATGAGATTTTTAAAGCGAGTTCTCATCATATCGGCTCAGGTCGAATCGAACAACCCCAAATAAAAGCGTGTCAAATTTTATAAACCCATAGGGACAAATTGTGGAAAATATCAAGAAAGCGGCCCGACTCGATTTTCTCCCATTTTAGTGTACTAACCCCTATGAGAATTTTCGAAAATCGAGTTCTCATCGTATCGGCTCAGATTCGGGTCGAACAACCCCAAATAAAAGCGTGTCAAATTTTATAAACCCATAGGGACAAATTGTGGAAAAATGAAGAAAATGGACCGACTCGATTTTCTCCCATTTTTAGTGTACTAACCACTATGAGAATTTTACGAAAACCGAGTTCTCATCGCATCGGCTCAGATTCGGATCGAACAACCCCAAATAAAAGCGTGTCAAATTTTATAAACCCATAGGGACAAATTGTGGAAAAATATCAAGAAAGCGGCCCGACTCAATTTTCTCCCATTTTAGTGTACTAACCCTTATGAGGATTTTAAAGCGAGTTCTCATCATATCGGCTCAGATTCGGGTCCGAACAACCCCAAATAAAAGCGTGTCAAATTTTATAAACCCATAGGGACAAATTGTGGAAAAATGAAGAAAGCAGACCGACTCAATTTTCTCCCATTTTAGTGTACTAACCACTTATGAGAATTTTCAAAGCGAGTTCTCATCATATCGGCTCAGATTCGGATCAGAACAACCCCAAATAAAAGCGTGTCAAATTTTATAAACCCATAGGGACAAATTGTGAAAAAATATCAAGAAAGCGGACCGACTCAATTTTCTCCCATTTTCGGTGTACTAACCCTTATGAGAATTTTCCAAAATCGAGTTCTCATCGTATCGGCTCAGATCGGGTCGAACAACCCCAAATAAAAGCGTGTCAAATTTTATAAACCCATAGGGACAAATTGTGGAAAAATGAAGAAAGCAGTCAGACTCGATTTTCTCCCATTTTAGTGTACTAACCACTATGAGAATTTTACGAAAGCAGAGTTCTCATCATATCGGCTCAGATTCGGATCGAACAACCCCAAATAAAAGCGTGTCAAATTTTATAAACCCATAGGGACAAATCATGAAAAATATCAAGAAAATGGCCGACTCAATTTTCTCCCATTTTCGGTGTACTAGCCCTTATGAGGATTTTCCGAAAAGCGAGTTCTCATCATATCGATTCGGGTCCGAACAACCCCAAATAAAAGCGTGTCAAATTTTATAAACCCATAGGGACAAATTGTGGAAAAATGAAGAAAATGGACCGACTCAATTTTCTCCCATTTTTAGTGTACTAACCACTATGAGAATTTTAAAGCAGAGTTCTCATCGCATCGGCTCAGATTCGGATCGAACAACCCCAAATAAAAGCGTGTCAAATTTTATAAACCCATAGGGACAAATTGTGGAAAAATGAAGAAAAGCAGTCAGACTCGATTTTCTCCCATTTTCGGTGTACTAACCCTTATGAGAATTTTAAAACAGAGTTCTCATCATATCGGCTCAGATTCGGTCGAACAACCCCAAATAAAAGCGTGTCAAATTTTATAAACCCATAGGGACAAATCATGAAAAAATATCAAGAAAATGGCCGACTCAATTTTCTCCCATTTCGGTGTACTAACCCTTATGAGAATTTTAGAAAATCGAGTTCTCATCATATCGGCTCGATTCGGTCCGAACAACCCCAAATAAAAGCGTGTCAAATTTTATAAACCCATAGGGACAAATTGTGGAAAAATATGAAGAAAATGGACCGACTCAATTTTCTCCCATTTTCGGTGTACTAACCCTTATGAGAATTTTAGAAAATCGAGTTCTCATCGCATCGGCTCGATTCGGGTCCGAACAACCCCAAATAAAAGCGTGTCAAATTTTATAAACCCATAGGGACAAATTGTGGAAAAATGAAGAAAAGCAGTCAGGCTCGATTTTCTCCCATTTTAGTGTACTAACCACTATGAGATTTTTAAAGCAGAGTTCTCATCATATCGGCTCGATTCGAATCAGAACAACCCCAAATAAAAGCGTGTCAAATTTTATAAACCCATAGGGACAAATCATGAAAAATATCAAGAAAATGGCCCGACTCAATTTTCTCCCATTTCGGTGTACTAACCCCTATGAGAATTTTCCGAAAATCGAGTTCTCATCGTATCGGCTCGATTGGTCGAACAACCCCAAATAAAAGCGTGTCAAATTTTATAAACCCATAGAGACAAATTATGGAAAAATGAAGAAAGCAGTCTCACTCGATTTTCTCCCATTTTAGTGTACTAACCACTATGAGAATTTTACGAAAAGCGAGTTCTCATCGCATCGGCTCGATTCGGATCGAACAACCCCAAATAAAAGCGTGTCAAATTTTATAAACCCATAGGGACAAATCATGAAAAATATCAAGAAAGCGGTCCGACTCAATTTTCTCCCATTTTCGGTGTACTAGCCCTTATGAGGATTTTTGAGCAGAGTTCTCATCATATCGGCTCGATTCGGGTCCAACAACCCCAAATAAAAGCGTGTCAAATTTTATAAACCCATAGGGACAAATTGTGGAAAAATATCAAGAAAAGCGGACCGACTCAATTTTCTCCCATTTTCGGTGTACTAACCCTTATGAGAATTTTAAAGCGAGTTCTCATCATATCGGCTCGATTCGGGTCCGAACAACCCCAAATAAAAGCGTGTCAAATTTTATAAACCCATAGGGACAAATTGTGGAAAAATGAAGAAAATGGACCGACTCAATTTTCTCCCATTTCGATGTACTAACCTATGAGAATTTTTAGAAAATCGAGTTCTCATCGCATCGGCTCAGATTCGGGTCGAACAACCCCAAATAAAAGCGTGTCAAATTTTATAAACCCATAGGGACAAATCATGAAAAAATATCAAGAAAAGCGGCCGACTCAATTTTCTCCCATTTTCGGTGTACTAGCCCTTATGAGGATTTTTGAAAAGCGAGTTCTCATCATATCGGCTCGATTCGGGTCCACACAACCCCAAATAAAAGCGTGTCAAATTTTATAAACCCATAGGGACAAATTGTGGAAAAATGAAGAAAATGGACCGACTCAATTTTCTCCCATTTTTAGTGTACTAACCCTTATGAGAATTTTACGAAAGCAGAGTTCTCATCGCATCGGCTCAGATTCGGATCGAACAACCCCAAATAAAAGCGTGTCAAATTTTATAAACCCATAGGGACAAATTGTGGAAAAATATGAAGAAAGCGGTCAGACTCAATTTTCTCCCATTTAGGTGTACTAACCCTTATGAGAATTTTAGAAAGCAGAGTTCTCATCATATCGGCTCAGATTCGGGTCGAACAACCCCAAATAAAAGCGTGTCAAATTTTATAAACACATAGGGACAAATCATGAAAAATATCAAGAAAATGGACGACTCAATTTTCTCCCATTTCGGTGTACTAACCCTTATGAGAATTTTAGAAAATCGAGTTCTCATCGTATCGGCTCAGATTCGGTCCGAACAACCCCAAATAAAAGCGTGTCAAATTTTATAAACCCATAGGGACAAATCATGGAAAATATCAAGAAAATGGACCGACTCAATTTTCTCCCATTTTCGGTGTACTAACTTATGAGAATTTTCCGAAAATCGAGTTCTCATCATATCGGCTCGATTCGGTCAGAACAACCCCAAATAAAAGCGTGTCAAATTTTATAAACCCATAGGGACAAATTGTGAAAAAATGAAGAAAAGCGGTCGACTCAATTTTCTCCCATTTTCGGTGTACTAACCCTTATGAGATTTTTAAAACAGAGTTCTCATCATATCGGCTCAGATTCGAGTCGAACAACCCCAAATAAAAGCGTGTCAAATTTTATAAACCCATAGGGACAAATTATGGAAAAATATGAAGAAAATGGACCGACTCAATTTTCTCCCATTTTAGTGTACTAACCACTATGAGAATTTTAAAATCGAGTTCTCATCGCATCGGCTCAGATTCGGTCGAACAACCCCAAATAAAAGCGTGTCAAATTTTATAAACCCATAGGGACAAATTGTGGAAAAATGAAGAAAGCAGTCAGACTCGATTTTCTCCCATTTTAGTGTACTAACCACTATGAGAATTTTAAAGCAGAGTTCTCATCGCATCGGCTCAGATTCGAATCAGAACAACCACAAATAAAAACGAGTCAAATTTTATAAACCCATAGGGACAAATCATGAAAAATATCAAGAAAGCGGCCGACTCAATTTTCTCCCATTTTCGGTGTACTAGCCCTTATGAGGATTTTAGAAAAGAGTTCTCATCATATCGGCTCAGATTCGAGTCCAACAACCCCAAATAAAAGCGTGTCAAATTTTATAAACCCATAGGGACAAATTGTGGAAAAATGAAGAAAATGGACCGACTCAATTTTCTCCCATTTTAGTGTACTAACCACTATGAGAATTTTAAAGCAGAGTTCTCATCGCATCGGCTCGATTCGGATCGAACAACCCCAAATAAAAGCGTGTCAAATTTTATAAACCCATAGGGACAAATTGTGGAAAAATGAAGAAAGCGGTCAGACTCGATTTTCTCCCATTTTAGTGTACTAACCATTATGATTATTTTCCTAAAACAGAGTTCTCATCATATCATCTCAGATTCGTGTCAGAACAACCCCAAATAAAAGCGTGTCAAATTTTATAAACACATAGTGACAAATCATGAAAAAATATCAAGAAAATGGCAGACTCAATTTTCTCCCATTTCGGTGTACTAACCATATGAGAATTTTCAAAATCGAGTTCTCATCATATCGGCTCAGATTGGTCCGAACAACCCCAAATAAAAGCGTGTCAAATTTTATAAACACATAGGGACAAATCATGGAAAAATATCAAGAAAATGGACCGACTCAATTTTCTCCCATTTTCGGTGTACTAACCCTTATGAGAATTTTAGAAAATCGAGTTCTCATCATATCGGCTCAGATTCGGGTCCGAACAACCCCAAATAAAAGCGTGTCAAATTTTATAAACCCATAGGGACAAATTGTGGAAAAATGAAGAAAGCGGTCAGACTCGATTTTCTCCCATTTTTAGTGTACTAACCACTATGAGATTTTTAAAGCAGAGTTCTCATCATATCGGCTCGATTCGAATCGAACAACCCCAAATAAAAGCGTGTCAAATTTTATAAACCCATAGGGACAAATTGTGAAAAATATCAAGAAAATGGCCGACTCAATTTTCTCCCATTTTCGGTGTACTAACCCCTATGAATTTTAGAAAATCGAGTTCTCATCGTATCGGCTCAGATTCGGGTCGAACAACCCCAAATAAAAGCGTGTCAAATTTTATAAACCCATAGGGACAAATTGTGGAAAAATGAAGAAAGCAGTCAGACTCGATTTTCTCCCATTTTAGTGTACTAACCACTATGAGAATTTTAAAGCAGAGTTCTCATCGCATCGGCTCAGATTCGGATCGAACAACCCCAAATAAAAGCGTGTCAAATTTTATAAACCCATAGGGACAAATCATGAAAAATATCAAGAAAGCGGTCGACTCAATTTTCTCCCATTTTCGGTGTACTAACCCTTATGAGAATTTTTGGCAGAGTTCTCATCATATCGGCTCAGATTCGGGTCAGAACAACCCCAAATAAAAGCGTGTCAAATTTTATAAACCCATAGGGACAAATTGTGGAAAATATCAAGAAAAGCGGTCCGACTCAATTTTCTCCCATTTTAGGTGTACTAACCCTTATGAGAATTTTAAAGCGAGTTCTCATCATATCGGCTCAGATTCGGTCGAACAACCCCAAATAAAAGCGTGTCAAATTTTATAAACCCATAGGGACAAATTGTGGAAAAATATGAAGAAAATGGACCGACTCAATTTTCTCCCATTTAGTGTACTAACTATGAGAATTTTAGAAAATCGAGTTCTCATCGTATCGGCTCAGATTCGGGTCGAACAACCCCAAATAAAAGCGTGTCAAATTTTATAAACACATAGGGACAAATCATGAAAAAATATCAAGAAAATGGCCGACTCAATTTTCTCCCATTTTCGGTGTACTAGCCCTTATGAGGATTTTTAGAAAATCGAGTTCTCATCATATCGGCTCAGATTCGGGTCCAACAACCCCAAATAAAAGCGTGTCAAATTTTATAAACCCATAGGGACAAATTGTGGAAAAATGAAGAAAATGGACCGACTCAATTTTCTCCCATTTTTAGTGTACTAACCACTATGAGAATTTTTAAGCAGAGTTCTCATCATATCGGCTCAGATTCGGATCGAACAACCCCAAATAAAAGCGTGTCAAATTTTATAAACCCATAGGGACAAATTGTGGAAAATATCAAGAAAGCGGTCAGACTCAATTTTCTCCCATTTTAGTGTACTAACCCTTATGAGAATTTTTAGAAAGCAGAGTTCTCATCATATCGGCTCGATTCGGGTCGAACAACCCCAAATAAAAGCGTGTCAAATTTTATAAACCCATAGGGACAAATCATGGAAAATATCAAGAAAATGGACCGACTCAATTTTCTCCCATTTTAGTGTACTAACCCTTATGAGAATTTTAGAAAATCGAGTTCTCATCGTATCGGCTCAGATTCGGTCAGAACAACCCCAAATAAAAGCGTGTCAAATTTTATAAACCCATAGGGACAAATCATGGAAAATATGAAGAAAAGCGGCCAGACTCAATTTTCTCCCATTTTGGTGTACTAACCCTTATGAGAATTTTTGAAAAGCGAGTTCTCATCATATCGGCTCAGATTCGAATCCAACAACCCCAAATAAAAGCGTGTCAAATTTTATAAACCCATAGGGACAAATTGTGGAAAAATGAAGAAAATGGACCGACTCAATTTTCTCCCATTTTAGTGTACTAACCACTATGAGAATTTTACGAAAGCGAGTTCTCATCGCATCGGCTCGATTCGGGTCGAACAACCCCAAATAAAAGCGTGTCAAATTTTATAAACCCATAGGGACAAATTGTGGAAAAATGAAGAAAGCGGTCAGACTCGATTTTCTCCCATTTAGGTGTACTAACCCTTATGAGAATTTTAGAAAACAGAGTTCTCATCATATCGGCTCGATTCGGGTCGAACAACCCCAAATAAAAGCGTGTCAAATTTTATAAACCCATAGGGACAAATCATGAAAAATATCAAGAAAATGGACCGACTCAATTTTCTCCCATTTTAGTGTACTAACCCTTATGAGAATTTTAGAAAATCGAGTTCTCATCATATCGGCTCAGATTCGGTCAGAACAACCCCAAATAAAAGCGTGTCAAATTTTATAAACACATAGGGACAAATCATGAAAAATATCAAGAAAATGGCCGACTCAATTTTCTCCCATTTTCGGTGTACTAACCTTATGAGAATTTTAGAAAATCGAGTTCTCATCATATCGGCTCGATTCGGTCAGAACAACCCCAAATAAAAGCGTGTCAAATTTTATAAACCCATAGGGACAAATTGTGGAAAAATGAAGAAAATGGACAGACTCGATTTTCTCCCATTTTAGTGTACTAACCACTATGAGATTTTTAAAGCAGAGTTCTCATCATATCGGCTCGATTCGAATCAGAACAACCCCAAATAAAAGCGTGTCAAATTTTATAAACCCATAGGGACAAATTGTGAAAAATATCAAGAAAATGGCCAGACTCAATTTTCTCCCATTTTCGGTGTACTAACCCTTATGAGAATTTTCGAAAATCGAGTTCTCATCATATCGGCTCAGATTCGGGTCGAACAACCCCAAATAAAAGCGTGTCAAATTTTATAAACCCATAGGGACAAATTGTGGAAAAATGAAGAAAGCAGTCCGACTCGATTTTCTCCCATTTTAGTGTACTAACCACTATGAGAATTTTAAAGCAGAGTTCTCATCGCATCGGCTCAGGATTCGAATCGAACAACCCCAAATAAAAGCGTGTCAAATTTTATAAACCCATAGGGACAAATTGTGGAAAATATCAAGAAAGCGGTCCGACTCAATTTTCTCCCATTTTCGGTGTACTAACCCTTATGAGAATTTTAGAAAATCGAGTTCTCATCATATCGGCTCAGATTGGTCGAACAACCCCAAATAAAAGCGTGTCAAATTTTATAAACCCATAGGGACAAATCATGAAAAAATATCAAGAAAAGCGGCCCGACTCAATTTTCTCCCATTTTCGGTGTACTAACCCTTATGAGAATTTTCCGAAAGCAGAGTTCTCATCATATCGGCTCAGATTGGTCGAACAACCCCAAATAAAAGCGTGTCAAATTTTATAAACCCATAGGGACAAATTGTGGAAAAATGAAGAAAATGGACCGACTCAATTTTCTCCCATTTCGGTGTACTAACTATGAGAATTTTAGAAAATCGAGTTCTCATCATATCGGCTCAGATTCGGGTCGAACAACCCCAAATAAAAGCGTGTCAAATTTTATAAACCCATAGGGACAAATTGTGGAAAAATGAAGAAAATGGACCGACTCAATTTTCTCCCATTTTAGTGTACTAACCCTTATGAGAATTTTTAAAATCGAGTTCTCATCATATCGGCTCGATTCGGGTCGAACAACCCCAAATAAAAGCGTGTCAAATTTTATAAACCCATAGGGACAAATTGTGGAAAAATATCAAGAAAATGGCCCGACTCAATTTTCTCCCATTTCGGTGTACTAACCCTTATGAGAATTTTAGAAAATCGAGTTCTCATCATATCGGCTCAGATTCGGTCAGAACAACCCCAAATAAAAGCGTGTCAAATTTTATAAACCCATAGGGACAAATCATGAAAAATATCAAGAAAATGGCCCGACTCAATTTTCTCCCATTTTCGGTGTACTAGCCCTTATGAGGATTTTCCGAAAGCGAGTTCTCATCATATCGGCTCAGATTCGGGTCCGAACAACCCCAAATAAAAGCGTGTCAAATTTTATAAACCCATAGGGACAAATTGTGGAAAAATGAAGAAAATGGACCGACTCAATTTTCTCCCATTTTTAGTGTACTAACCACTATGAGAATTTTCTAAAAGCAGAGTTCTCATCGCATCGGCTCGATTCGGATCGAACAACCCCAAATAAAAGCGTGTCAAATTTTATAAACCCATAGGGACAAATTGTGGAAAATATCAAGAAAGCGGTCAGGCTCGATTTTCTCCCATTTTAGTGTACTAACCCTTATGAGAATTTTCCGAAAGCAGAGTTCTCATCATATCGGCTCAGGTCGGGTCGAACAACCCCAAATAAAAGCGTGTCAAATTTTATAAACCCATAGGGACAAATCATGAAAAAATATCAAGAAAATGGCCGACTCAATTTTCTCCCATTTTGGTGTACTAGCCCTTATGAGAATTTTAAAATCGAGTTCTCATCATATCGGCTCAGATTGGTCAGAACAACCCCAAATAAAAGCGTGTCAAATTTTATAAACCCATAGGGACAAATTGTGGAAAAATGAAGAAAATGGACCGACTCAATTTTCTCCCATTTTAGTGTACTAACCACTATGAGAATTTTAAAATCGAGTTCTCATCGCATCGGCTCAGATTCGGGTCGAACAACCCCAAATAAAAGCGTGTCAAATTTTATAAACCCATAGGGACAAATTGTGGAAAAATGAAGAAAGCAGTCAGACTCGATTTTCTCCCATTTTAGTGTACTAACCCTTATGAGAATTTTCTAAAAGCAGAGTTCTCATCATATCGGCTCAGATTCGAATCGAACAACCCCAAATAAAAGCGTGTCAAATTTTATAAACACATAGGGACAAATCATGAAAAATATCAAGAAAATGGCCGACTCAATTTTCTCCCATTTTCGGTGTACTAACCCTTATGAGAATTTTCGAAAATCGAGTTCTCATCGTATCGGCTCAGATTCGAGTCGAACAACCCCAAATAAAAGCGTGTCAAATTTTATAAACCCATAGAGACAAATTGTGGAAAAATGAAGAAAGCAGTTCGACTCGATTTTCTCCCATTTTAGTGTACTAACCACTATGAGAATTTTAAAGCAGAGTTCTCATCATATCGGCTCGATTCGGATCGAACAACCCCAAATAAAAGCGTGTCAAATTTTATAAACCCATAGGGACAAATTGTGGAAAATATGAAGAAAAGCTGGCCGACTCAATTTTCTCCCATTTTCAGTGTACTAACCCTTATGAGAATTTTCTAAAAGCAGAGTTCTCATCATATCGGCTCGATTCGGGTCGAACAACCCCAAATAAAAGCGTGTCAAATTTTATAAACCCATAGGGACAAATTGTGGAAAAATATCAAGAAAATGGACCGACTCAATTTTCTCCCATTTCGGTGTACTAACCCTATGAGAATTTTAGAAAATCGAGTTCTCATCGCATCGGCTCAGATTCGGGTCAGAACAACCCCAAATAAAAGCGTGTCAAATTTTATAAACCCATAGGGACAAATCATGAAAAATATCAAGAAAATGGTCAGACTCAATTTTCTCCCATTTTCGGTGTACTAACCCTTATGAGAATTTTAAAGCAGAGTTCTCATCATATCGGCTCGATTGGTCGAACAACCCCAAATAAAAGCGTGTCAAATTTTATAAACCCATAGGGACAAATTGTGGAAAAATGAAGAAAATGGACCGACTCAATTTTCTCCCATTTTTAGTGTACTAACCACTATGAGAATTTTAAAATCGAGTTCTCATCGCATCGGCTCAGATTCGGTCGAACAACCCCAAATAAAAGCGTGTCAAATTTTATAAACCCATAGGGACAAATTGTGGAAAAATGAAGAAAGCAGTCAGACTCAATTTTCTCCCATTTTAGTGTACTAACCCTTATGAGAATTTTACGAAAGCAGAGTTCTCATCATATCGGCTCAGATTCGGGTCGAACAACCCCAAATAAAAGCGTGTCAAATTTTATAAACCCATAGGGACAAATCATGAAAAATATCAAGAAAATGGGCAGACTCAATTTTCTCCCATTTTCGATTACTAACCTTATGAGAATTTTAGAAAATCGAGTTCTCATCATATCGGCTCGATTTCGGGTCGAACAACCCCAAATAAAAGCGTGTCAAATTTTATAAACCCATAGGGACAAATCATGGAAAAATATCAAGAAAATGGACCGACTCAATTTTCTCCCATTTTCGGTGTACTAACCCTTATGAGAATTTTAGAAAATCGAGTTCTCATCATATCGGCTCAGATTCGGGTCGAACAACCCCAAATAAAAGCGTGTCAAATTTTATAAACCCATAGGGACAAATTGTGGAAAAATGAAGAAAGCAGTCAGACTCGATTTTCTCCCATTTTAGTGTACTAACCCTTATGAGAATTTTAAAGCGAGTTCTCATCATATCGGCTCGATTCGAATCGAACAACCCCAAATAAAAGCGTGTCAAATTTTATAAACCCATAGGGACAAATCATGAAAAATATCAAGAAAATGGCCCGACTCAATTTTCTCCCATTTTAGGTGTACTAACCCTTATGAGAATTTTCGAAAATCGAGTTCTCATCATATCGGCTCAGATTCGGGTCGAACAACCCCAAATAAAAGCGTGTCAAATTTTATAAACCCATAGGGACAAATTGTGGAAAAATGAAGAAAGCAGTCCGACTCGATTTTCTCCCATTTTAGTGTACTAACCACTATGAGAATTTTAAAGCAGAGTTCTCATCGCATCGGCTCAGGTCGGTCAGAACAACCCCAAATAAAAGCGTGTCAAATTTTATAAACCCATAGGGACAAATTGTGGAAAAATGAAGAAAAGCGGTCAGACTCGATTTTCTCCCATTTTCGGTGTACTAACCCTTATGAGAATTTTTAGCAGAGTTCTCATCATATCGGCTCAGATTCGGGTCGAACAACCCCAAATAAAAGCGTGTCAAATTTTATAAACCCATAGGGACAAATCATGAAAAATATCAAGAAAATGGCGACTCAATTTTCTCCCATTTCGGTGTACTAGCCCTTATGAGAATTTTAGAAAATCGAGTTCTCATCATATCGGCTCAGATTGGTCGAACAACCCCAAATAAAAGCGTGTCAAATTTTATAAACCCATAGGGAGAAATTGTGGAAAATATGAAGAAAATGGACCGACTCAATTTTCTCCCATTTTAGTGTACTAACCCCTATGAGAATTTTCAAAATCGAGTTCTCATCGCATCGGCTCAGATTCGGGTCAGAACAACCCCAAATAAAAGCGTGTCAAATTTTATAAACCCATAGGGACAAATTGTGGAAAAATGAAGAAAAGCAGTCAGACTCGATTTTCTCCCATTTTAGTGTACTAACCACTATGAGAATTTTAAAGCGAGTTCTCATCATATCGACTCGATTCGAATCCGAACAACCCCAAATAAAAGCGTGTCAAATTTTATAAACCCATAGGGACAAATCATGAAAAATATCAAGAAAATGGCCGACTCAATTTTCTCCCATTTTCGGTGTACTAACCCTTATGAGAATTTTAGAAAATCGAGTTCTCATCGTATCGGCTCAGATTCGGGTCGAACAACCCCAAATAAAAGCGTGTCAAATTTTATAAACCCATAGGGACAAATTGTGGAAAAATGAAGAAAGCAGTCGACTCGATTTTCTCCCATTTTAGTGTACTAACCACTATGAGAATTTTAAAGCAGAGTTCTCATCGCATCGGCTCAGATTGGATCGAACAACCCCAAATAAAAGCGTGTCAAATTTTATAAACCCATAGGGACAAATCATGAAAAATATCAAGAAAAGCGGCCGACTCAATTTTCTCCCATTTTCGGTGTACTAGCCCTTATGAGGATTTTCGAAAAGCGAGTTCTCATCATATCGGCTCGATTCGGGTCCACACAACCCCAAATAAAAGCGGGTCAAATTTTATAAACCCAGAGGGACAAATTGTGGAAAAATGAAGAAAATGGACCGACTCAATTTTCTCCCATTTTTAGTGTACTAACCACTATGAGAATTTTAAAGCAGAGTTCTCATCGCATCGGCTCGATTCGGATCGAACAACCCCAAATAAAAGCGTGTCAAATTTTATAAACCCATAGGGACAAATTGTGAAAAATATCAAGAAAGCGGTCAGACTCAATTTTCTCCCATTTTCGGTGTACTAACCCTTATGAGGATTTTAGAAAACCGAGTTCTCATCATATCGGCTCAGATTCGGTCGAACAACCCCAAATAAAAGCGTGTCAAATTTTATAAACCCATAGGGACAAATCATGAAAAAATATCAAGAAAATGGACCGACTCAATTTTCTCCCATTTTGGTGTACTAACCCTTATGAGAATTTTGAAAATCGAGTTCTCATCATATCGGCTCAGATTCGGGTCGAACAACCCCAAATAAAAGCGTGTCAAATTTTATAAACCCATAGGGACAAATTGTGGAAAAATGAAGAAAATGGACAGACTCGATTTTCTCCCATTTTAGGTGTACTAACCACTATGAGAATTTTCTAAAAATCGAGTTCTCATCGCATCGGCTCGATTCGAATCAGAACAACCCCAAATAAAAGCGTGTCAAATTTTATAAACCCATAGGGACAAATTGTGAAAAATATCAAGAAAGCGGCCGACTCAATTTTCTCCCATTTTAGTGTACTAACCACTATGAGAATTTTAGAAAATCGAGTTCTCATCATATCGGCTCAGATTCGGGTCGAACAACCCCAAATAAAAGCGTGTCAAATTTTATAAACCCATAGGGACAAATTATGGAAAATATCAAGAAAATGGCCCGACTCAATTTTCTCCCATTTTAGTGTACTAACCCTATGAGAATTTTAAAGCGAGTTCTCATCGCATCGGCTCGATTGGTCAGAACAACCCCAAATAAAAGCGTGTCAAATTTTATAAACCCATAGGGACAAATTGTGGAAAAATGAAGAAAGCAGACCGACTCGATTTTCTCCCATTTTAGTGTACTAACCACTATGAGAATTTTTAAAGCAGAGTTCTCATCGCATCGGCTCAGATTCGGGTCAGAACAACCCCAAATAAAAGCGTGTCAAATTTTATAAACCCATAGGGACAAATTGTGGAAAAATATCAAGAAAAGCAGTCCGACTCGATTTTCTCCCATTTTAGTGTACTAACCCTTATGAGAATTTTAAAGCAGAGTTCTCATCATATCGGCTCAGATTGAGTCGAACAACCCCAAATAAAAGCGTGTCAAATTTTATAAACCCATAGGGACAAATCATGCAAAAATATCAAGAAAATGGACGACTCAATTTTCTCCCATTTTGGTGTACTAACCCTTATGAGAATTTTACAAAATCGAGTTCTCATCGTATCGGCTCAGATTCGGTCAGAACAACCCCAAATAAAAGCGTGTCAAATTTTATAAACCCACAGGGTCAATTTGTGGAAAAATGAAGAAAATGGACAGACTCGATTTTCTCCCATTTTAGTGTACTAACCCTTATGAGAATTTTAAAGCGAGTTCTCATCGCATCGGCTCAGATTGGTCGAACAACCCCAAATAAAAGCGTGTCAAATTTTATAAACCCATAGGGACAAATTGTGGAAAAATGAAGAAAAGCAGTCAGACTCGATTTTCTCCCATTTTAGTGTACTAACCCATGAGAATTTTCAAAGCAGAGTTCTCATCATATCGGCTCAGATTCGAGTCAGAACAACCCCAAATAAAAGCGTGTCAAATTTTATAAACCCATAGGGACAAATCATGAAAAATATCAAGAAAATGGACCGACTCAATTTTCTCCCATTTTCGGTGTACTAACCCCTATGAGAATTTTAGAAAATCGAGTTCTCATCGTATCGGCTCAGATTGGTCGAACAACCCCAAATAAAAGCGTGTCAAATTTTATAAACCCATAGGGACAAATTGTGGAAAAATGAAGAAAGCAGTCCGACTCGATTTTCTCCCATTTTAGTGTACTAACCACTATGAGAATTTTACGAAATCGAGTTCTCATCGCATCGGCTCAGGTCGGATCGAACAACCCCAAATAAAAGCGTGTCAAATTTTATAAACCCATAGGGACAAATCATGAAAAATATCAAGAAAAGCGGCCCGACTCAATTTTCTCCCATTTTGGTGTACTAGCCCTTATGAGGATTTTAGAAAATCGAGTTCTCATCATATCGGCTCAGATTGGTCCAACAACCCCAAATAAAAGCGTGTCAAATTTTATAAACCCATAGGGACAAATTGTGGAAAAATGAAGAAAATGGACCGACTCGATTTTCTCCCATTTTTAGTGTACTAACCACTATGAGAATTTTAAAGCAGAGTTCTCATCGCATCGGCTCAGGTCGGATCGAACAACCCCAAATAAAAGCGTGTCAAATTTTATAAACCCATAGGGACAAATCATGAAAAATATCAAGAAAAGCGGTCAGACTCAATTTTCTCCCATTTTCGGTGTACTAACCCTTATGAGGATTTTCCGAAAGCGAGTTCTCATCATATCGGCTCAGATTGAGTCGAACAACCCCAAATAAAAGCGTGTCAAATTTTATAAACCCATAGGGACAAATCATGAAAAAATATCAAGAAAATGGCCGACTCAATTTTCTCCCATTTCGGTGTACTAGCCCTTATGAGGATTTTAGAAAACCGAGTTCTCATCATATCGGCTCAGATTCGAGTCGAACAACCCCAAATAAAAGCGTGTCAAATTTTATAAACCCATAGGGACAAATTGTGGAAAAATGAAGAAAATGGACCGACTCAATTTTCTCCCATTTTAGTGTACTAACCCTTATGAGAATTTTAAAGCGAGTTCTCATCGCATCGGCTCGATTCGGATCAGAACAACCCCAAATAAAAGCGTGTCAAATTTTATAAACCCATAGGGACAAATTGTGAAAAAATGAAGAAAAGCGTCCGACTCAATTTTCTCCCATTTTAGTGTACTAACCCTTATGAGATTTTTAGAAAGCGAGTTCTCATCATATCGGCTCGATTCGAATCGAACAACCCCAAATAAAAGCGTGTCAAATTTTATAAACCCATAGGGACAAATCATGAAAAATATCAAGAAAATGGCCCGACTCAATTTTCTCCCATTTTGGTGTACTAACCCTTATGAGAATTTTCCAAAATCGAGTTCTCATCGTATCGGCTCAGATTCGGGTCGAACAACCCCAAATAAAAGCGTGTCAAATTTTATAAACCCATAGAGACAAATTGTGGAAAAATGAAGAAAGCAGTCGACTCGATTTTCTCCCATTTTAGTGTACTAACCCTTATGAGAATTTTCTAAAGCGAGTTCTCATCGCATCGGCTCAGATTCGAATCGAACAACCCCAAATAAAAGCGTGTCAAATTTTATAAACCCATAGGGACAAATTATGAAAAATATCAAGAAAATGGCCAGACTCAATTTTCTCCCATTTTAGTGTACTAACCCTTATGAGAATTTTAGAAAATCGAGTTCTCATCATATCGGCTCAGATTCGAGTCGAACAACCCCAAATAAAAGCGTGTCAAATTTTATAAACCCATAGGGACAAATTATGGAAAAATGAAGAAAATGGACCGACTCAATTTTCTCCCATTTTAGTGTACTAACCCTTATGAGAATTTTAAAAAAGAGTTCTCATCATATCGGCTCAGATTCGGGTCGAACAACCCCAAATAAAAGCGTGTCAAATTTTATAAACCCATAGGGACAAATTGTGGAAAAATGAAGAAAGCTGGACCGACTCAATTTTCTCCCATTTTCCGTGTACTAACCACTATGAGAATTTTAAAGCGAGTTCTCATCGCATCGGCTCAGATTCGGTCCGAACAACCCCAAATAAAAGCGTGTCAAATTTTATAAACCCATAGGGACAAATTGTGGAAAAATATGAAGAAAATAATCCGACTCGATTTTCTCCCATTTTAGTGTACTAACCCTTATGAGAATTTTAGAAAATCGAGTTCTCATCATATCGGCTCAGATTCGAATCCGAACAACCCCAAATAAAAGCGTGTCAAATTTTATAAACACATAGGGACAAATCATGAAAAATATCAAGAAAATGGCCCGACTCAATTTTCTCCCATTTTCGGTGCTAACCCCTATGAGAATTTTCCGAAAATCGAGTTCTCATCGTATCGGCTCGATTCGGGTCGAACAACCCCAAATAAAAGCGTGTCAAATTTTATAAACCCATAGGGACAAATTGTGGAAAAATGAAGAAAGCAGTCGACTCGATTTTCTCCCATTTTAGTGTACTAACCACTATGAGAATTTTCTAAAGCAGAGTTCTCATCGCATCGGCTCAGATTCGAGTCCGAACAACCCCAAATAAAAGCGTGTCAAATTTTATAAACCCATAGGGACAAATTGTGGAAAAATGAAGAAAATGGCAGACTCGATTTTCTCCCATTTTAGTGTACTAACCCTATGAGAATTTTGAAAAGCGAGTTCTCATCGAATCGGCTCAGATTCGAATCGAACAACCCCAAATAAAAGCGTGTCAAATTTTATAAACCCATAGGGACAAATCATGAAAAATATCAAGAAAGCAGCCCGACTCAATTTTCTCCCATTTTCAGTGTACTAACCACTATGAGAATTTTCCGAAAATTGAGTTCTCATCATATCGGCTCAGATTCGAATCGAACAACCCCAAATAAAAGCGTGTCAAATTTTATAAACCCATAGGGACAAATCATGAAAAATATCAAGAAAAGCGGCCCGACTCAATTTTCTCCCATTTTCGGTGTACTAGCCCTTATGAGAATTTTCGAAACCGAGTTCTCATCGTATCGGCTCGATTCGGGTCCGAACAACCCCAAATAAAAGCGTGTCAAATTTTATAAACCCATAGGGACAAATTGTGGAAAAATGAAGAAAATGGTCAGACTCGATTTTCTCCCATTTTCCGTGTACTAACCTTATGAGAATTTTAAAATCGAGTTCTCATCATATCGGCTCAGATTCGTCGAACAACCCCAAATAA
Source organism: Orobanche coerulescens (assembly GCA_033398695.1). Taxonomy (NCBI): domain Eukaryota; kingdom Viridiplantae; phylum Streptophyta; class Magnoliopsida; order Lamiales; family Orobanchaceae; genus Orobanche; species Orobanche coerulescens. The sequence goes on from JAWKAU010000302.1 coordinate 43,485, forward strand.
AAGCGTGTCAAATTTTATAAACACATAGGGACAAATCATGAAAAATATCAAGAAAGCGGCCCGACTCAATTTTCTCCCATTTTCGGTGTACTAACCCCTATGAGAATTTTCCAAAATCGAGTTCTCATCGTATCGGCTCGATTCGGGTCGAACAACCCCAAATAAAAGCGTGTCAAATTTTATAAACCCATAGGGACAAATTGTGGAAAAATGAAGAAAAGCGGACCGACTCAATTTTCTCCCATTTTAGTGTACTAACCACTATGAGAATTTTTAAAATCGAGTTCTCATCATATCGGCTCGATTCGAATCGAACAACCCCAAATAAAAGCGTGTCAAATTTTATAAACACATAGGGACAAATCATGAAAAATATCAAGAAAATGGCCCGACTCAATTTTCTCCCATTTTCCGTGTACTAACCACTATGAGAATTTTAGAAAATCGAGTTCTCATCGTATCGACTCCGATTGGTCCGAACAACCCCAAATAAAAGCGTGTCAAATTTTATAAACCCATAGAGACAAATTATGGAAAAATGAAGAAAGCAGTCAGACTCGATTTTCTCCCATTTTCGTGTACTAACCCCTATGAGAATTTTCGAAAACCGAGTTCTCATCGCATCGGCTCAGATTCGGATCGAACAACCCCAAATAAAAGCGTGTCAAATTTTACAAACCCATAGGGACAAATTATGAAAAATATCAAGAAAAGCAGTCAGACTCAATTTTCTCCCATTTTCGGTGTACTATTCCTTATGAGGATTTTAAAACCGAGTTCTCATCATATCGGCTCCGATTCGGTCGAAAAACCCCAAATAAAAGCGTGTCAAATTTTATAAACACATAGGGACAAATCATGGAAAATATCAAGAAAACGGCCGACTCAATTTTCTCCCATTTTTCGTGTACTAGCCCCTATGAGAATTTTCCAAAATCGAGTTCTCATCGTATCGGATCCGATTCGGGTCGAACAACCCCAAATAAAAGCGTGTCAAATTTTATAAACCCATAGGGACAAATTGTGGAAAAATGAAGAAAATAGTCCGACTCGATTTTCTCCCATTTTCCGTGTACTAACCACTATGAGAATTTTCGAAAATCGAGTTCTCATCGCATCGGCTCGATTCGAATCCGAACAACCCCAAATAAAAGCGTGTCAAATTTTATAAACACATAGGGACAAATCATGAAAAATATCAAGAAAACGGCCCGACTCAATTTTCTCCCATTTCGGTGTACTAGCCCCTATGAGAATTTTAGAAAATCGAGTTCTCATCGTATAAGCTCGATTGGTCGAACAACCCCAAATAAAAGCGTGTCAAATTTTATAAACCCATAGGGACAAATTGTGGAAAAATGAAGAAAATGGACCGACTCGATTTTCTCCCATTTTCCGTGTACTAACCACTATGAGAATTTTAAAACCGAGTTCTCATCGCATCGGCTCGATTGGTCGAACAACCCCAAATAAAAGCGTGTCAAATTTTATAAACCCATAGGGACAAATTGTGGAAAAATGAAGAAAGTAGTCCGACTCGATTTTCTCCCATTTTCCGAGTACTAACCACTATGAGAATTTTCGAAAATCGAGTTCTCATCGCATCGGCTCAGATTCGAATCCGAACAACCCCAAATAAAAGCGTGTCAAATTTTATAAACACATATGGACAAATCATGAAAAATATCAAGAAAACGGCCGACTCAAATTTCTCCCATTTTCGGTGTACTAGCCCTATGAGAATTTTCCGAAAATCGAGTTCTCATCGTATAAGCTCGATTCGGGTCGAACAACCCCAAATAAAAGCGTGTCAAATTTTATAAACCCATAGGACAAATTGTGGAAAAATGAAGAAAGCGGACCGACTCGATTTTCTCCCATTTTCCGTGTACTAACCACTATGAGAATTTTCAAACCGAGTTCTCATCGTATCGGCTCCGATTGGTCCGAACATCCCCAAATAAAAGCGTGTCAAATTTTATAAACCCATAGGGACAAATTGTGGAAAAATGAAGAAAATAATCCGACTCGATTTTCTCCCATTTTAGTGTACTAACCACTATGAGAATTTTTAAAACCGAGTTCTCATCATATCGGCTCGATTCGAATCGAACAACCCCAAATAAAAGTGTGTCAAATTTTATAAACCCATAGGAACAAATCATGAAAAATATCAAGAAAACGGCCCGACTCAATTTTCTCCCATTTCGGTGTACTAGCCCTATGAGAATTTTAGAAAATCGAGTTCTCATCGTATCGGCTCGATTCGGTCGAACAACCCCAAATAAAAGCGTGTCAAATTTTATAAACCCATAGAGACAAATTATGGAAAAATGAAGAAAATGGTCGACTCGATTTTCTCCCATTTTCCGTGTACTAACCCCTATGAGAATTTTAAAACCGAGTTCTCATCGCATCGGCTCGATTCGGATCGAACAACCCCAAATAAAAGCGTGTCAAATTTTACAAACCCATAGGGACAAATCATGAAAAATATCAAGAAAAGCGGCTCGACTCGATTTTCTCCCATTTCCAGTGTACTAACACTATGAGAGTTTTCCGAAAATCGAGTTCTCATCGTATAAGCTCCGGAACGAATCAGAACAACCCAAACAAAAAGCGTGTCAAATTTTATACACCCATAGGGACAAATCATGAAGAAAATATCAAGAAAGCGGCCCGACTCTATTTTCTCCCATTTTCGGTGTACTAGCCCCTATGAGAATTTTCGAAAATCGAGTTCTCATCGTATCGGATCCGATTCGGGTCGAACAACCCCAAATAAAAGCGTGTCAAATTTTATAAACCCATAGGGACAAATTGTGGAAAAATGAAGAAAGCAGTCGACTAGATTTTCTCCCATTTTAGTGTACTAACCACTATGAGAATTTTCTGAAAATCGAGTTCTCATCGCATCAGCTCCGATTCGAATCCGAACAACCCCAAATAAAAGAGTGTCAAATTTTATAAACCCATAGGGACAAATCATGAAAAAATATCAAGAAAACGGCCTGATTCAATTTTCTCCCATTTTCGGTGTACTAGCCCCTATGAGAATTTTCCAAAAATCGAGAACTCATCGTATCAGCTCCGATTCGGGTCCGAACACCCCCAAATAAAAGCGTGTCAAATTTTATAAACCCATAGGGACAAATTGTGGAAAAATGAAGAAACTGGACCGACTCAATTTTCTCCCATTTTCCGTGTACTAACCACCATGAGAACTTTACGGCAGAGTTCTCATCGCATCGGCTCCGATTCGGGTCCGAACAACCCCAAATAAAAGTGTGTCAAATTTTATAAACCCATAGGGACAAATTGTGGAAAAATGAAGAAAACGGTCCGACTCGATTTTCTCCCATTTTTCGTGTACTAACCACTATGAGAATTTTCTAAAATCGAGTTCTCATCGCATCATCTCCGATTCGAATCCGAAAAACCCAAAATAAAAGCTTGTCAAATATTATAAACACATAGGGACAAATCATGAAAAATATCAAGAAAACGGCTGACTCAATTTTCTCCCATTTTCGGTGTGCTAACCCCTATGAGAATTTTCCGAAAATCGAGTTCTCATCGTATTAGCTCCGATTCGGGTCCGAACAACCCCAAATAAAAGCATGTCAAATTTTATAAACCCATAGGGACAAATCATGAAAAATATCAAGAAAACAGCCCGACTCAATTTTCTCCCATTTTCGTGTACAAGCCCCTATGAGAATTTTGAAAATCGAGTTCTCATCGTATCGAATCCGATTCGGGTCCGAACAACCCCAAATAAAAGCGTGTCAAATTTTATAAACCCATAGGGACAAATTGTGGAAAAATGAAGAAAACAGTCCGACTAGATTTTCTCCCATTTTCCGTACTAACCACTATGAGAATTTTCTGAAAATCGAGTTCTCATCGCATCAGCTCCGATTCGAATCCGAACAACCCCAAATAAAAGAGTGTCAAATTTTATAAACCCATAGGGACAAATCATGAAAAAATATCAAGAAAACGGCCTGACTCAATTTTCTCCCATTTTCGGTGTACTAGCCCCTATGAGAATTTTCCGAAAATCGAGAACTCATCGTATCAGCTCCGATTCGGGTCCGAACACCCCCAAATAAAAGCGTGTCAAATTTTATAAACCCATAGGGACAAATTGTGGAAAAATGAAGAAAGCTGGACCGACTCAATTTTCTCCCATTTTAGTGTACTAACCACTATGAGAACTTTACAAAACCGAGTTCTCATCGCATCAGCTCCGATTCGGGTCCGAACAACCCCAAATAAAAGTGTGTCAAATTTTATAAACCCATAGGGACAAATTGTGGAAAAATGAAGAAAACAGTCCGACTCGATTTTCTCCCATTTTTCGTGTACTAACCACTATGAGAATTTTCTGAAAATCGAGTTCTCATCGCATCAGCTCCGATTCGAATCCGAACAACCCCAAATAAAAGCGTGTCAAATTTTATAAACACATAGGGACAAATCATGAAAAAATATCAAGAAAACGGCCTGACTCAATTTTCTCCCATTTTCGGTGTGCTAACCCCTATGAGAATTTTCCGAAAATCGAGTTCTCATCGTATCAGCTCCGATTCGGGTCCGAACAACCCCAAATAAAAGCGTGTCAAATTTTATAAACCCATAGGGACAAATTGTGGAAAAATGAAGAAACTGGACCGACTCAATTTTCTCCCATTTTCCGTGTACTAACCACTATGAGAATTTTCTGAAAACCGAGTTCTCATCGCATCAGCTCCGATTAGGGTCCAAACTGTAATACCCGTACTTTTGTTGACCGTTTGACCTTTCCGTTTTCCTTATTTTGTCGCTCTGTAAACGCATAGAGATGTTGTTGATATTGTTATTAAGTTTCATGCCTTGTTTAGGCCACGATCATATTGTTTAGACCTTACGGAAGTGTTCTGGGCCAGAGGAATAGCGCACGCTAGGCCTAGGCTAACGCACGCTAATTCAGCCTGATTAGCGCACGCTAGCTTTGAACCGTAGCGTGCGCTAAGGGGCCAGTCAGGTCAGAACCAGTAACTCAGACTGCTCTCTGGACTGGCGGATTAACGCATGCTAGGAGTTCGTTAGCGCGCGCTATTTGTGGTTAGTAGCGCACGCTAACATCCGTCCGTAGCGCACGCTAATGGCCGGGTCGGCAGAGGCAGTGAGGTTGTCAGGTTTCTGGACTATCAAGTAGCGCACGCTATGCTTCGGCTAGCGCACGCTAAAACTATTACGTAGCGCACGCTAAGGCATAATGGTAGCGCACTGTCACGCCCCGAGAGAGATGACCGACAGAGTGCTCGGACAGACCCGCACAGAGGAGTGCGAGGTTCAGCAGATCAACGTGCACGGGGCACGTTCGGGACAGCTAGGCCGTGTGGATAGGCTCAACCGACTGAGGGACTTAGTCGTGTGGCGCGGCATGCGTGGATGTATGGCCGAGCAAGCAGGCCAACCGGGCAACAGAGTGCCCGACCGAGGGACAAGGCCATCAGGCCTGATGCGGGACAACCTGGGCGGCTGGACAAGGCACGCCGGGAACCGAACGGACGAGTGCAGCGGACACGCACGCCGCTTCGGGACAACGTGGGGCAAGATGACGAGATGAGGCACATCCGAGGGCCGAGACTCGGACACGGGCGACGGACACCCGCGAGGGGTGCGCGCAAGGCGCTGGGCGCGCGCGCGGGCGGCGCGCGAGGGATGCACGGAGCACCCTCCCCCTATAATAGGCTTAGCGGGAAAAAGCCTTGTGAGGGCAGTGGACATTGGAAAGCTGAGGAGTCCACTGTACGGAAATTATACTCGGAACTTTCCAGAAACGGACCGGGATGGTCCAGAACATCGAAGATTAATCCGGAGGCATGTGTGGAAGGCCGGGCCGGATCGGGTCGGGTTATATGGAAACGGGCCGAGTCGGGCCGAGCGGGCCGGGTCGGGCCGAACGAACCGGGAAGATCCAGAAACATGTGGAAGGTGCTAGAGACTATTGGATGAGTCAAGACTTGTAACTTAGAGATGATTCTAGACATTGTATAAAGACTTGTAATGTATAGAATACTCTAGAATTTGTAATATTGTAGGAGGATCTAGAAGCCTCCAAATAAGGAGGTGGAGGAAGGTTCTAGAGATAGATGAGTAGTATATATAGGGAGGTTGAGGCTCATTTGCAGCCATCCTTGGGAAAGCATTGTAAGAGACATACTTGTAACTCTTTGTTATTTAGTGGAAGTAATTTTCCTCAACCCATTGCCTCTCTTTCGTTGTGCCTACTTTCATACTTAGCCAAATTCGGGGTGTTTAAGGCTGACTAGCAAGAGGGTTGCTAGGCCGCACGACGCTTAGGATCATAGTAAACTCTAAGCCCGTGACAAGTGGTATCAGAGCCATCGTTAGCCACACAAGGAGGTGTGCAAGACTGCGGGAGTCGACGCTAACGATCAGCAGGCATCATGGCCGACGGACAGATCGAGGCAGGCATCAATGTGGAGGACGGACGAGTCACAGAGGCTGACAAGGTCCGGGGACGTGGAGAAGTCCCAGCTGAAGGGAAAGCCAAGCGTGGCAAGAGCAAGGCGCGCGGTGTGGTGCCGCCGCAACACGAGGAGAACCCGGCACGAAGCCGACTTCTTGAGGATGAAGACATCCGAAAGATCATACTCACTTTAGCAAACCGCCTACCCGACATTGAGGACGACATCGAAGCTCTTGGGCAGCGCATCACTAACACCCAATTGAGCACGGAGGAACGTGTGGGAACTCTCGAGAAAGCTGTTGGCCAACTGGAAGGGCACACGTTGGGCCAGCTCGAGACCTTCAAGAGGGAACAACTCTCGTTGCGCAAGGAGTTAGCAACGATCGAGGATCATGTGGCAGCCAGCATAGCGGAGATACGCAAGCAGTATGCCGAGTTTTGCGAGGTAAGTGCCAAACGTTTTGAAGATTTTTGTGATAAAATCTGTCGGGCAAGCAACTCGGGCACCAACTCAAATGGTGGGCCGAGCTGGAATAGCACATTTGGCGAGGTTCGAGGGACCAAGGGTTGAGGTCCCCAAACCCAAGGAGTTCATTGGAAAGAGGGATGCCAAGTCAATCGAGGAGTTCCTGTGGCGAATGGAACTTTACTTTGATGGTCTGGGACTGACGGACGAGAAGGCCAAGGTACGGCAGGCTGCACTATATCTTGCCGACGATGCAGCGCTGTGGTGGCGTCATCGACAGGCCGGTGTTACGAAAGGGACTTGCCAACCGATCGGGACTTGGGACGAGTTCGTGTCGGAACTCAAGGCACAATTCTATCCCGAAAACACATGCTATGAGGCAAGGAAGAAACTCCGCGAGCTCAAGCATAAGACTACCATTCGGGACTATGTTCGGGACTTTACATCGATCATGCTTCAGATTCCGGACATGACCGAGGATGATCGACTATTTTTCTTCCTGGATGGACTACAGAGTTGGGTCAGGGACAGAGTACAAAGCCGCGAGGTAAAATCTGTCAACGAGGCAATCAAAGTGGCCGAGACCCTAGCCGAATTCGAGAAGAGGAAGGAGCCGCGAGCTGAGGGTCATGCCAAAGGCGGGGGAGACACCCGCACGTCAGTACAGCAACCAGCCCAACCATCACGCGGAAGATTCGGGACGAGACCGCAATATGATGCGGACAAGCCATACAACTCGGGTGAACGCAGGGGCGCTCCCGACCAACGAGGATGCTTTATGTGCGGCGGAGCTCATCGGATGAAGGACTGTCCGAAGATGGGGAAGCTCAACGCCATGGCCGAATGCGAGGGGCCAACGATTGATCACGACGTGCAGCAGGTAAGCACGATTCAACAACTTAATTGCAGCCGTCGGTGCGGGCGGCGAGGACCGCGAGGAAGCAAGTTGATGTTCGTGGAAGGAACCATCAACCACCAACCCATCAAGGCCTTGGTCGACACGGGAGCCGACTACAACTATATCACCGAGGCCGAAGCCGAGAAGATTGGGACTACTTGTGCGGCCATGCAAGGGCCGGATGAAATCGACAACGGACCAGCGATGCAGTCACGGGGGGCGAAGCGGAGTGCGAATCGTGCTCGGAGGCCCAGGAAGGCCGAGTGCACTTCAAAGTCACCACGATGGACGATCGGGATCTCATTTTGGGAATGGACTTTACGGAGAAGAACAATTTTGCCTTTTTCCCAAGCAAAGACACTATGGGCGAACGGTCGAACAAACCCATCATTATCCCCTTGGTATGGAACAAGTCCCGTGCAGCGATGACGACACTTCGATTTGAAGAAGGATCAAGAGGAAATGCCGATGTATTGTCTGGGATCAATGCGGTACATCGAGGCGCCGAGTGGCAGCACGCGTCGACGGGGACGTCGACGGAACAGGCGGGGGAGAGTGTCACGCCCCGAGAGAGATGACCGACAGAGTGCTCGGACAGACCCGCACAGAGGAGTGCGAGGTTCAGCAGATCAACGTGCACGGGGCACGTTCGGGACAGCTAGGCCGTGTGGATCGGCTCAACCGACTGAGGGACTTAGCCGTGTGGCGCGGCATGCGTGGATGTATGGCCGAGCAAGCAGGCCAACCGGGCAACAGAGTGCCCGACCGAGGGACAAGGCCATCAGGCCTGATGCGGGACAACCTGGGCGGCAGGACAAGGCACGCCGGGAACCGAACGGACGAGTGCAGCGGACAGGCACGCCGCTTCGGGACAACGTGGGGCAAGATGACGAGATGAGGCACATCCGAGGGCCGAGACTCGGACACGGGCGACGGACACCCGTGAGGGGTGCGCGCAAGGCGCTGGGCGCGCGCGCGGGCGGCGCGCGAGGGATGCACGGAGCACCCTCCCCCTATAATAGGCTTAGCGGGAAAAAGCCTTGTGAGGGCAGTGGACATTGGAAAGCTGAGGAGTCCACTGTACGGAAATTATACTCGGAACATTCCAGAAATGGACCGGGATGGTCCAGAACATCGAAGATTAATCCGGAGGCATGTGTGGAAGGCCGGGCCGGATCGGGTCGGGTTATATGGAAACGGGCCGAGTCGGGCCGAGCGGGCCGGGTCGGGCCGAACGAACCGGGAAGATCCAGAAACATGTGGAAGGTGCTAGAGACTCTTGGATGAGTCAAGACTTGTAACTTAGAGATGATTCTAGACATTGTATAAAGACTTCTAATGTATAGAATACTCTAGAATTTGTAATATTGTAGGAGGATCTAGAAGCCTCCAAATAAGGAGGTGGAGGAAGGTTCTAGAGATAGATGAGTAGTATATATAGGGAGGTTGAGGCTCATTTGCAGCCATCCTTGGGAAAGCATTGTAAGAGACATACTTGTAACTCTTTGTTATTTAGTGGAAGTAATTTTCCTCAACCCATTGCCTCTCTTTCGTTGTGCCTACTTTCATACTTAGCCAAATTCGGGGTGTTTAAGGCTGACTAGCAAGAGGGTTGCTAGGCCGCACGACGCTTAGGATCATAGTAAACTCTAAGCCCGTGACAGCACGCTAATGTTTTGGTCAGTAGAAGCAGTGGAGTTTCAGACTTTCTGGACTAGCAGGTAGCGCACGCTAGGCAGCGGCTAGCGTACGCTATATGTGTTGTGTAACGCACGCTAGTGCTCAGTATTAACGCACGCTAGCGGACCCCAGCGATAAGGCGAGATTTTGGCGAAGCGTGATTAGCGCCACGCAAAGGATGTTTCGTAGCCGTTATCACGCCCGAGAGAAATGACCGGCGAGTGCTCGGGCAGACCCGCCTGAAGGGGTGCGAGGTTCAAGAATCAACGTGCACGGGCACGTTCGGACGCCTAGGCCGTGTGGATCGGCACAACCGATCGAGGGACTTAGCCGTATGGCACGGCATGCGTGGATGTATGGCCGAGCAAGCGAGGCAACCGGCAACAGAGTGCCCGACCGAGGGACAAGGCCATCGGGCCCGATGCGGGACTACTCGGGCGGCTGGACAAGGCACGCCGAACCGAACGGACGAGTGCAGCGGACAGCGCACCGCCGGGACAATGCGGGACAAGATGACGAGACGAGGCACATCCGAGGGCCGAGAATCGGACACGGCGACGGACACCGCGAGGGTGCGCGAGGCGCTGCGCGCCTTGGCGGCACGCGAGGATGCACGGAGCACCCTCCCCTATAATAGGCTTAGCGGGATAATGCCTTGTGATGGCGATGGACATTGGAAAGGCGAGGAGTCAGCATGCGGAAATATACTCGGAACATTCCGAGAAGCAGACGGATGGTCGAACATCAAAGATGAATCCGGAGGCATGTGTGGAAGGCCGGGCCGGATCGGGTCGGGTTACATGGAGACGGGCCGAGTCGGGCCGAGCGGGCGGGTCGGGCGAGCAGGCAGAAGATCCGGAAACATGTGGAAGGTGCTGGAGACTCTTGAATGAGTCAAAAGACTTGTAATATAGTAGAGCTTTCTAGACATTGTACAAAGGTTTGTGTTGTACTTAGAATACTTTAGAAATTGTAATAGTGTAGGAGGGTCTAGAAGCCTCCAAATGAGGAGGTGGAGGAAGGTTCTAGAGATAGATGAGTAGTATATATAGGGAGGTTGAGGCTCATTTGCAGCCATCCTTGGGAAATCATTTGTAAGACACTTGTAAACTCTTTACAACTTAGTGGAAGAAAATTTTCCTCAACCTATTGCCTCTCTTTCGTTGTGCCAACTTTATACTTAGCCAAATTCGGGGTGTTTAAGGTTGACTAGCAAGAGGGTGCTAGGCCGCACGACGCTTAGGAGCATAGTAAACTCTAAGCCCGTGACAAGTGGTATCAGAGCCATCGTTAGCCACACAAGGAGGTGTGCAAGACTGCGGGAGTCGACGCTAACGATCAGCAGGCATCATGGCCGACGGACAGATCGAGGCAGGCATCAATGTGGAGGACGGACGAGTCACAGAGGCTGACAAGGTCCGGGGACGTGGAGAAGTCCCAGCTGAAGGGAAAGCCAAGCGTGGCAAGAGCAAGGCGCGCGGTGTGGTGCCGCCACAACACGAGGAGAACCCGGCACGAAGCCGACTTCTTGAGGATGAAGACATCCGAAAGATCATACTCACCTTAGCAAACCGCCTACCCGACATCGAGGACGACATCGAAGCTCTTGGGCAGCGCATCACTAACACCCAATTGAGCACGGAGGAACGCGTAGGTACTCTCGAGAAAGCTGTTGGCCAACTGGAAGGGCACACGTTGGGCCAGCTCGAGACCTTCAAGAGGGAACAACTCTCGTTGCGCAAGGAGATAGCAACGATCGAGGATCATGTGGCAGCCAGCATCACGGAGATACGCAAGCAGTATGCCGAGTTTTGCGAGGTAAGTGCCAAACGATTTGAAGATTTTTGTGATAAAATCTATCGGGCAAGCAACTCGGGCACCAACTCAAATGGTGGGCCGAGCTGGAACAGCACATTTGGCGGGGCGAGGTTCGAGGGACCAAGGGTTGAGGTCCCCAAACCCAAGGAGTTCATTGGCAAGAGAGATGCCAAGTCAATCGAGGAGTTCCTGTGGCGAATGGAACTTTACTTTGATGGTCTAGGACTGACGGATGAGAAGGCCAAGGTGCGGCAAGCTGCACTATATCTTGCCGACGATGCAGCGCTGTGGTGGCGTCATCGACAGGCCGGTGTTACGAAAGGGACTTGCCAACCGATCGGTACTTGGGACGAGTTCGTGTCGGAACTCAAGGCACAATTCTATCCCGAGAACACATGCTATGAGGCAAGGAACAAACTCCGCGAGCTCAAGCACAAGAATACCATTCGGGACTATGTTCGGGACTTTACATCGATCATGCTTCAGATTCCGGACATGACCGAGGATGATCGACTATTTTTCTTCCTGGATGGACTACCGAGTTGGGTCAGGGACAGAGTACAAAGCCGAGAGGTGAAAACTGTTAACGAGGCAATCAAAGTGGCCGAGTCCCTAGCCGAATTCGAGAAGAGGAAGGAGCCGCGAGCTGAGGGTCAAGCCAAAGGCGGGGGAGACACCCGCACGTCAGTACAGCAACCAGCCCAACCATCACGTGGAAGATTCGGGACGAGACCGCAACATGACACGGACAAGCCATACAACTCGGGCGAACGCAGGGGCGCTCCCGACCAACGAGGATGCTTTATGTGCGGCGGAGCTCATCAGATGAAGGACTGTACGAAGATGGGGAAGCTCAACGCCATGGCCGAATGCGAGGGGCCAACGATTGATCACGACGTGCACCAGGTAAGCACAATCCCACAACTTAATTCTGTCGTCAGTGCAGGCAGCGAGGGACCGCGAGGAAGCAAGTTGATGTTCGTGGAAGGAACCATCAACCACCAACCCATCAAGTCCTTGGTCGACACGGGAGCCGACTACAACTATATCACTGAGGCCGAAGCCAGAAGATTGGGACTACTTGTGCAGCCATGCAAGGGCTGGATGAAGTCCAACAACGGACCAGCAGTACCGGTCACAGGGGCAGCCAATGGAGTGCGAATCGTGCTCGGAGACTGGGAAGGTCGAGTGCACTTCAAAGTCACCACGATGGACGATCGGGATCTCATTTTGGGAATGGACTTTCTGGAGAAGAACAATTTTGCCTTTTTTCCAAAAGCAAAGACACTATGGGCGAACGGTCAGAACACACCCATCATTATCCCCTTGACTGTGGAACAAGTCCCGTACGCAGCGATGACGACACTTCGATTTCAGAAGAAGCTGACTGAAGAGGAAATGCCGATGTATTGTCTGGGATCAATGCGGTACATCGAGGCACCGAGTGGCAGCACGCGTCGACGGGGACGTCGACGGAACAGGCGGGGGAGAGTGTCACGCCCCGAGAGAAATGACCGACAGAGTGCTCGGACAGACCCGCACAGAGGGGTGCGAGGTTCAGCAGATCAACGTGCACGGGGCACGTTCGGACAGCTAGGCCGTGTGGATCGGCACAACCGACTGAGGGACTTAGCCGTATGGCACGGCATGCGTGGATGTATGGCCGAGCAAGCAGGCCAACCGGGCAACAGAGTGCCCGACCGAGGGACAAGGCCATCAGGCCTGATGCGGGACTACCTGGGCGGCTGGACAAGGCACGCCGGGAACCGAACGGACGAGTGCAGCGGACAGGCGCACTGCTTCGGGACAATGCGGGACAAGATGACGAGACGAGGCACATCCGAGGGCCGAGACTCGGACACGGGTGACGGACACCCGCGAGGGGTGCGCGCGAGGCGCTGGGCGCGCGCGCGGGCGGTGCGCGAGGGATGCACGGAGCACCCCCCCCTATAATAGGCTTAGCGGGATAATGCCTTGTGATGGCAGTGGACATTGGAAAGCTGAGGAGTCCACTGTACGGAAATTATACTCGGAACATTCCAGAAACGGACCGGGATGGTCCAGAACATCAAAGATGAATCAGGAGGCATGTGTGGAAGGCCGGTCCGGATCGGGTCGGGTTACATGGAGACGGGCCGAGTCGGGCCGAGCGGGCCGGGTCGGGCCGAACGAGCCAGGAAGATCCGGAAACATGTGGAAGGTGCTGGAGACTCTTGAATGAGTCAAAAGACTTGTAATATAGTAGAGCTTTCTAGACATTGTACAAAGGTTTGTGTTGTACTTAGAATACTCTAGAAATTGTAAGTGTAGGAGGGTCTAGAAGCCTCCAAATGAGGAGGTGGAGGAAGGTTCTAGAGATAGATGAGTAGTATATATAGGGAGGTTGAGGCTCATTTGCAGCCATCCTTGGGAAATCATTTGTAAGACACACTTGTAAACTCTTTACAACTTAGTGGAAGAAAATTTTCCTCAACCCATTGCCTCTCTTTCGTTGTGCCAACTTTATACTTAGCCAAATTCGGGGTGTTTAAGGCTGACTAGCAAGAGGGTGCTAGGCCGCACGACGCTTAGGAGCATAGCAAACTCTAAGCCCGTGACAGCGCGCTAACATCTTATGGCAGTAGCCACTGGACTACCCGGTAACTTCGCTAGCGCACACTAATGAAGGAAGCGTAGCGTGTGCTAGACTGGGCAGATATAAATATGACAGTTGACTTCCATTTCGTCATTTCTCACCTACTTCACTCCTTTTCGACGGAAATCGCTCGGGAGAGTCGATCTTGGGCGATTGGAAGCAATCTTCCTTCCAACAACAACATATTTGATTGGAGAACAAGGATTTCTCAACATCTAATTCCTCCTAGCGTCCGAATCAAGGTAAAAATCCTTAGAACCCTACCTTTTGGGAATTTTGGGGTTTTTCGTAGATTCGTCCGATTTATCCGTTTGGAAGCTTGAGAACCTTGAGATTATGATGTATCTATACCGTATGCATGCTTTTCCTACGATTTTATGGTTTGGATTGTGCCGTTTTCGGACTTGTGAGATTTTGGACGACTTTCCAACCTCTAGTTGATTATTCGTATATCTTTATGAATCGTAGACGGGTTTCGGGGGTTTCTTCGTGTAATTTGAATATGGATAATTGATTATCATATTCCTTGCGAATCGTTTAGGTGCCGGAAGCATGTTCTTGGACCTACCGATCTCATACCCCTTTTTCCGTTCGTTTTCTCGATGTCTCAAAGGCAAGTATACATTTATGATTGTGCGTTCTCGACTTTGAAAGTAAGAAATATTGATGGTATGATATGAACGAACCGTTTCTACGGCATTCATAGATATATTGATGGCATGATATGAACGAACCGTTTCTACGGCATTCATATATGAATTGATGGCATGATATGAACGAACCGTTTCTACGGCATTCATACATGTATTGACGGATGATATGAACGAACTGTTTCTACGGTATTCATATACGTCTTGATGTGGCACTATGAGATTTTAGTTATTCCGGAATACTAGTCTTGAATTGACGAATTGACGGTTGCATTTACCTTATTGTCGAGAAGTATTGTGTTTCATAATTGATATCCTTGCACTAGCTATTCGACGGCTAACCCCTTTATGGGGGAAATACGTTTTATGTATTTCAGGTTCCAAGAGAGCGGACAGGCAGGTATCGGGTCGGCATGAAGATGGTGGGCAAGTGTGATACTGTGTTTTTCTTCCAGTTATGGTTGGAGTTTCCCATTCAGTGTTGTTGTACTGGATTGGCTATTGAATACCCGAGTATTGTTTTCCATTTTCCTTGATGTTCCGGCCTGTGTTGCCGAAGTATGGATTCGAGTTGTGTTGTTTGTGAATACATTAGTTATGTTTTGAATACCTTTGTATTGTTTTTCATCCCTTTGTGTGTAGACCTTATCGGTCAAAATTTATGGTTCCGCGTATGTTTAGCCTTGTGGGTCCCACGGCGGGACTTACGGCACTGTAATATCCCTGAATAACTCGGGGGTGTTACAGAATATGGTATCAGAGCTTAGGTCTATGGATACCTAGGCTGTCGGTCTTTTGGGTCGATCGAGTTGTCATTTGTCCGCAGTATCACTACTTTGCCATCATCACAGTGCGACCGGTACTTGTAAGACCTCTTATTCTTCTGGTGTTTCCTTGTTCGTTTTGCTTCGTTTTGTTAGTATTCGTGAGAATCGGTCACTTTGATGACGTGTAATTTAAGTGTGCTTACGTGACTTGTGTGTTCTTCAGTATGTCAGCTGGTAGGGGCCGTGGCCGTGGTCGTGGCCGTGGACGTGGAAGAGGTCATGGCGCGGCCGTTTCCATCAGCCTGCATGGGTCAACCAACCCTGACTTGTCAAACTCGGTGCATCCCGACACCGAAAGTCAAAGACCAACCGAATGGCGTGGGAACAACGCGGACGTTGGAGTTGCGAATGTACTTCAACAATTGGCCGCCCAGATGACCATTTTAGCCCAAACAGTTCAGCTGAATAATCCGAACCCGAACACAGATGCCTTGCTTCAGAATGTAATTCGTATGCACCCTCCACAATTTGGCGGTGCCACAGATCCGTTAGGATGGGAAGACTGGCTAGCGGAATTGGAAAAGATTTTCGAGGCGGTTGACTGCCCCGAAGTGAGGAAAGTACCGATTGCTCAGTATTTCCTCACCAAGGAGGCCGCTACCTGGTGGAAGGTCATCAAGCCACAGGATCGCATTGCCACATGGGAGGAATTTAAGGAGCTTTTGGAGGCCGAGTTTTGTCCTTGGCCGGTGCGAGAGAGCCGAATCCGAGCCTTTTTCGAGGCTAAACCGCAAAACATTCCTGTTTCGCAAGCGATTGTTGAGTACAACCAACAACTGATCCACGTGAAGGATCAAGTACGGAACGAGCGTGATAAGATCCGTTATTTTGATATGCGGATGAATTTGGACTTACGACAGTACATGGCCGGATTTGCTTGTACCACGCTGAAGGAGTATCAGGACAGAGCTTTAGCCCATGATATGTTAAGCCCCAACAATGATACCGTTGAAGAACCGAAGAAGCAGAAAGTCGCGGGCAATTTTTCTGGCTCTAAGGGTGGCAACTTTCCGAGGTCACAGACAACTAACCGATATGCCGGACAGTCATCACGTTCTAATAGAGGAAAGAGGGGTTACCGTCCTACTCCGGGCACCACAAATCGCACGGTGACTTGCTATAATTGTGGCCGTCCAGGCCACGTCAGTTTGGAATGCAACTTTTCACCATTGAAGTGTCACACGTGCGGACAGATGGGGCATAGGGCGGCTTATTGTTTCGAACCAAATCAGACTTTGGACACTCGGGCTTCTGCCCCAACACCACTTGATCAAAGTATGAATCAACGTCAATCTTTTGGTCAACCTCAACAAGATTTCGGCAGGGGCCGGGGACGGTGTCAGAATGCTGGAGGGGGAAATTCTAGCGTCGGTTCGGTACAACCTCGGGTTTATGAGATGCGTCAAACAGACGAACCCGACGCAGCGGTGGCTTCAGGTACCATCCATATTTTATCTTATCCAGTCCGTGTACTCATTGATACGGGTGCTACACATTCTTTTATATCTTTGGATTGTGTACGCCGTTTGAATATAACTTGTTTAACTGCTTGCGATCCCTTTATCGTGAAACTGCCCAGCGGGGATAGGATTGTGGGGAATCGGGAGATTAGAGATTTTCCGGTGAGTATATCCGGTATGGAATGGTTATCAAATCTGATCGTAGTTGATATAGAAGGCGAGGATGTGATCCTCGGCGAGGATTGGCTTGATAATCATCAAGCGATTATGAACTACCGTACCAAGGTTATCACCATGATGACTAAAGATGGATCCGAGTACTCATTTTTGGGGCATAAGTCGGGACTATCCAAGTTACTTATCAGTGCCATGAAGACCGTAAAACTTTTGAATAAAGGTTGTACGGGCTATTGGTGTTATGCCTTGAAAACGGAAGGAAACGAAATCGATTTCTCTTCGATTTCGGTTGTTAGTGAGTACCCCGACGTTTTTCTGGATGAACTCCCGGGATTACCGCCAGATCGAGAGATAGAATTTGCAGTGGACTTAGAGCCAGATGCGGCTCCGATTTCTAAAGCACCTTATCGGATGGCACCTTCCGAGATGCAAGAATTGAAGAATCAGTTGGGAGAACTTCTGGAAAGAGGGTACATCAGACCGAGCGCTTCACCTTGGGGCGCGCCTGTTCTTTTCGTGAGGAAGAAGGATGGTTCACTACGTTTGTGCATCGACTACCGTGAGCTGAACAAAGTAACCATCAAAAACAAATATCATTTGCCTCGTATAGACGATTTGTTTGACCAATTGCAAGGGGCTACGGTTTTCTCGAACATTGATTTAAGATCCGGATATTATCAACTCAGGGTGAGGGAGTCCGACGTTCCGAAGACGACATTTCGGACGAGCTACGGGCATTATGAATTTGTAGTTATGCCTTTTGGGTTGACTAATGCACCGGCAGTATTCATGCAGTTAATGAATAAGATATTCATCGAGTACCTCGACAGGTGTGTAGTCGTCTTTATTGATGACATCTTGATATATTCTCGAGATAAGGAGAAACATGCCCGACACTTGCGTTTGGTTTTAGATATTTTGAGAACCGAGCATCTCTATGCAAAATTCTCGAAATGCGAATTTTGGTTGGAAGAAGTTATGTTTCTCGGCCAAGTGATCTCGGCCGAAGGGGTTCGTGTAGACCCGCAGAAGATTGAGGTAGTGCTAGATTGGGCACCGCCTAAAAATGTTAAGGAAGTTCGTAGCTTTTTGGGCCTTGCTAGATATTACCGTCGGTTTGTCGAGGGGTTCTCGAAACTCGCTCGGCCGCTTACGAAATTACTCCAGAAGACCGAAAAGTTCGTTTGGACGGATGAAAGACAACAGAGCTTCGATGAACTGAAGAGGCATTTGACTTCAGCACCGATTTTAA
Organism: Orobanche coerulescens; assembly: GCA_033398695.1. NCBI lineage: Eukaryota > Viridiplantae > Streptophyta > Magnoliopsida > Lamiales > Orobanchaceae > Orobanche > Orobanche coerulescens. Next base: position 61,832 of record JAWKAU010000302.1, read on the forward strand.
CCTTGCCACATGGTAGTGAGGGCTTTGCAGTTTATAGTGATGCTTCGGGTCAAGGTTTGGGCTGTGTACTTATGCAGTATGATAAGATGATAGCTTTTGCGTCACGACAATTAAAGCCCTATGAGATGAATTATCCTACCCACGATTTGGAATTGGCCGCAATTGTCTTCGCACTCAAGATTTGGCGGCATTATTTGTATGGTTCACCGTGCCGGATTTATACCGATCACAAGAGCCTGAAGTATATTTTCAGTCAGAAGGAGCTGAATATGAGACAGAGGCGTTGGTTAGAGTTGATAAAGGATTATGATTTAGAAATTCTTTACCACCCCGGAAAAGCTAATGTCGTTGCGGATGCTTTGAGCTGCAAATCGGCATCTCTTCAAATGCTCGAGGTTCTTACATCTCAGACGAGAATTCGTCAGGATTTAATTGAGCAAGGGATAGAAGTTTGGCTTCAGCGAGTACAGGGACAGTTGTGTACTCTCGAAATTATATCGTTCTTAGTTGATGACATCAAGGGGAAGCAATGGAGTGACCCGGTGATTTCTCAACTGAAGGAAGACGTAATTAAAGGAAAAGCTCCTGGCTTTATGGTTCACGAGGATAGTATTCTGAGATTTCAGGGCAGGATTTGTGTCCCGAACGATTTAGAGTTGAGGCAGAGAATTCTCCGAGAAGCTCATGCTACGCCTTACTCGATCCACCCCGGGACGAGTAAGATGTACAAAGATTTGAAGCATAATTTTTGGTGGAATAATATGAAGAATGATGTTACGGAGTTTGTACTACGGTGCTTGACGTGTCAACAAGTCAAGATCGAACATCAACGACCAGCGGGGTTGTTGAAACCGCTTCCCATTCCCGAGTGGAAGTGGGAAGACATCTCTATGGATTTCATCACTGGCATGCCGAGGACTCGAGCCGGAATGAATATGATTTGGGTAATTGTCGATCGGTTGACCAAGTCAGCACACTTCTTGGGTATTAAGGATACTTGGGGACCAGATAGATGTAACATCCCCAAAACCGTATGGGAAATATCACACGCCGTAGACCCTTTCCACAAGGATCTACCAGGCTAAACATCCATAAACAACCAAGTGCTTGCCCGACCAGGGTCAAACAATAAAATGATACAGACCGATATGGTCACTTACACGCGAATACACAGACCGATGAGGTCACACAACCCAATCGATAAAACTGACTTAAATAACATTACCCACACAGGGGTCGAAATACAATACAGCGGAAGACTGAAATCAACTCTGACAACACAACAAAAATCAAAATAACTCTCGACTCATGATTAGTATCGTAGCTCGTCATCCTCTTGTGCCAATCCTGTGATCGCTCCCCGAATCTGCATGTACCGACGCAAAACAGACATCCATCCCCCGATTACTCGGGGGTTAGTAAAACTCCACTGTTTTACTAGTGCAAGTATCAAATCATACGAAATGTAACAAGCAATTAATAATCGTGATCAAATATAATAATCAAGTATCAAATATTCCCGGGAGGTTTTCACAAGAGAAGATAAGCTATGAAGCATTCGAAAATAAGATTATCATCTCGGGAATTTTTTGAATTTCAAAACCTTAAGACCTCAAGTCCTGATTCACAAAACCTTTTGAAAAACTTAAGGGCCTTAACCCAAAACTTGTTTCATAAATCAACAGATTACAATACCGGAAACATTTCCATAAATCTCGTGGGGCTCGGCCCAACATTCTTTCTTAAAACTTTTCCTGTAAAAACTTTGATTTGAAAAGTATCATGCTCATGACACCGTGATCCACTGTCACGTGTCTCCGTAGGTTCAACAACCCGCACGGACTACATCACGCACAATTAAACAAACATAATCAATTCCGACACCGTGATCCACTGTCACGTGTCTCCGTAGGTTCAACAACCCACACGGACTATTAACCAAACATAACCAATTCCGACACCGTGATCCACTGTCACGTGTCTCCGTAGGTTCAACAACCCACACGGACTATTAACCAAACATAACCAATTCCGACACCGTGATCCACTGTCACGTGTCTCCGTAGGTTCAACAACCCACACGGACTACATCAATCACAACAATCACACACACAGTCCTGACACCGTAGTCCACTGCCACGTGTCACCGTAAGCCCCGTCGAGCTCACCCGGTTGGACGCACTGTGTCCGAAACTCATGGTCCACTGCCATGCGTTATCGTAGGCCTCGTCAGACCAGCACGATTGGACCTCAGTACCTCACTAAGTTCTGATCCCGTAGTCCACTGCCACGAATCCTCGTAGGTCCTGTCGAACCAACACGAGTGAACTTAGCGGTCACACACATATTCACATTCACATTACATAGAACAACGAGCACCATTAATCAATCACCTTGATCACCACAAAATCGTACATTGCACGCAAATAACACAACCTCGACACTCGCAACAACTATCATCAATCAACGACATTTAACCAACATAACACACATTCGGTACACAATACATTGTACAACCAAGTGTACAACCATCCCATGTGTACGTCGCATTCCTGCACAAATGGCACAACGCCTAACACGTATACTGATATAACACTATTATCACAAAGCCTTCAAATTGCGGAAAACACAACCAAATCAAACGGAACATATTTACGAAGGCAAGCAAAGTCATTATACATCTCATACGTAATTACTAGTCGCAAGATACAAGTCGTATAGTAAGATACTTGCCTTAATAACCGCTACCGAACGCTCCGAAGAACACGGTTCGACCGGGAAGCTCGAACCCCAAAGAAGGCAACGAACGGAAGGGTTCCGACTCGAGTTCTTCACAAGAATTCGCTCCTAAGTAACAACGATATCAATTCAATCACAATTCTACGAAAACGTATGGAACTTCCCAAGTTCTACCCATTGAAGCATTTTATCGGACACTTTGAGGGCGTAGTCCAATTTAATCGATTATTCAAAGAAATACTCAAATCCGTTCCATAAAACTTCAAGGGTATTGAATGATTACGAGTTTACAATCAAGTTCTAACAATAATATGAATCAAAACGAAGCAAATCGGCCAAAACACCAAGAAATCTCAAGAACATCCAAAAACCAAAAGTTTAGGTGTTCTTACCTTCGATCCGGGTGGAAGATGATGTTAATCCATGATTCCAACTTCCAAAACATGTTGCTATAAGTTGATTCTACTCAAAACCATCGATCTATGGTGAAAAATCGCGGAAGGAACGAAGAAAAGATGAAAAATGGCCGGATGACTCGGTCCAGGCCTATAAATAGCCGACCCTGGCCGGCAGGGACTCGACCGTGTCCTGCTAGACACGGTCGCGGCGCCCGATAGTGACCCGTCCGACAGCGACTCGGCACGACTCAACCGTGTCCTGGAACACGGTCGGGCGTCTGGGCAGTCGGTTCTGGCCTATCCGGAAGAGTTCGACTCGGCCGTGCCAGACGACAAGGTCGGGTCCTGAGGCAGAGACTCCGGCATTTCCGGACGAGTACGGCATGGGCCGTGTCGGACGACACGGCCGAGTTCGGCCGGCAGTGATCGGCCAATAACGAGCGGGTGAGCTAAAACGACCATAACTCTCTCGTCTGGACTCCGATTGACTCACCGTTCGAACCATTGGAAAGCTAACTCGATGCTCTATAATATTGTAAAGATTTAGAATTTTTGAAGTTTCCAAAAATTTATGGTGATTATTACAAAGCCGAACTCATACTTAGAAAAGTCGTTTAGTAATCCTGAACTCAACAAAACGACACCGAAACCCGAACCTGAATACGAACCGAAGATACGGTTACGAAGTACTCACAAAGAAGAATCTAAGAGCTAGTAGAACACACGATTCTGACCACCCGAAGGCTCGAAATTCGACAACGGAAGGTAATTACCCCAAACTTTGGGAAATTACGAAAATGGCCCAAATGCCCGAAAATCACCATACGACAACGAATAATCAAACCGAAGCTCACAACACGTATAACAACGTTAAATGAACTTACGAAAAACCCCAACGCAGCGGTTTGAGCGAGATTCGCACGAACCGAACTCAAGCGCGGAAAAGTCGCTAAAAAGCACGGAACTCAACAAAGCAGCACCGAAACGAACTCGGATGACAAATAGTGCAGAATTAAATATTCTCCGAATGACGAAACGTCAAAAGCGAGTTTTCAAACGGACCTCCGCCGAAAAATGAAAATTACCGAAATCCGAAATTGCGGATATTACATTCTACCCTCCTTAAAAGAAGTTTCGTCCCGAAACTTAAAATAAAACATCATGATAGAATAGAAACAAAACCAAAAAGTTCACGCAACAAATATCAATCTCTACACGAATTACAGCACAAAGTACGATACACAACTACATCACTGGACACCATCGGGCCCTCCCCGAGTAGGAACGAAAACCCGATTCCCGAACATCCTGGCAACGGTCTCACAATGCACAGCTTGGTGCCCGATTAACCGCACTTAAAACAATTAACCGGTGTCGAACGACAATTACATCTCGCATGGCCTACACGATCGATTAAAGCAGGTCTTCACACTGATCGTCTTACTCGCCTCTGGGGTAAGGTTCTTAGACTGGTCAAACGAACGAGGAGTGCTCCCAGAAGGAAATTGCGAAGCAACAGGCTCACGGATCTCACTCCTCTGGCCTCTTGAAAAATTTCTCGAGGTCTTCTGTCTCTTACTCTCTGAACCAGATTCCGTCACAGAAACGGCCATCTCAATGGCTAAAGCTCGGTCCTGATATTCCTTCAGGGTGGTACATATGAGCGGAGCCATACTCTCACGGATATGGGGTTTCATGCGCATATTGAAGTATCGGACCTTGTCCGCTTCACTTCTCACTTGATCACGAACATAAGCCAACTGTCGATTATAATCGATTATCGCCTGGGATATTGACACATCCTGGGGCGTAGCCGAGAAAAATTCAACGATTCTGCGTTCACGAACAGGCAACGGGCAATACTCTGCCTCCATGGCGGTCTTAAACTCAGCCCATGTAGGTGTACGATCTGCAGGCACTACAGCATGCCACCAGTCTGCAGCTTCTTTGTCGAGTAGGTACTGAGCAATGGGTACCCTCCTATCATCCGGACAAGCTACAGCATCAAATATTCTGTCCAACTGGAAGATCCAGTTTTCCCAGCCTAACAAGTCAGACGAACCCACAAAACGGGGCGGCTGCATCTTCATCACATCTCGTAACCACTTACTAGTTCCGTTATCCTTATTTGGGTTCTCATCCCGACCTACGACCTGATTCATCTGTACTAGCTGGTCAACCACCTTACGAAGGATGGTGGCGGCGCCAACGTCAACATTAACGCTAGTCGAATGTCCCTGATCTGTACTGAGCTGATTGGTACTCGGCAAGGAGGGAGTCACTGTAACACCCCCAGAATACGACCGGGAATGTCACACGCCGTAGACCCTTATCATAAGGATCCACCAGGCTAAACTCCAAAAGACTACTCAAAGATTGACCGACCGGGGTCAAAATTTAATACAAAGCAGACCGACAAGGCCATAAACCAATTCAGAAACTAACGACATTCATATTACAATGACAACAATAAACTTGAACACAGAAAAGAATGACAACTCAATTTAATTAAATGATAATTACACCCATGCAAGGGTGAATACTCGAACGACAGAGAAATACCGACCAAAATGATACAAAAGAAAAGACTCTGACTCTGGTGTGATTAGCATCGTCGTCTTCCATCTCCTTCCAAGCCAATCCCGTGACTGCTCCCGAGCTGCCAAAACCTGAGCGCATAACAGGCACCCACCCCCCGAAAACTCGGGGGTTAGCAAACTGGAATTTTGCTAGTGCAAGTACATAATATACAAGATATACAAACAGTAACAACACAAAATTCAACCGCCGTGAAGCCTTAACACAAACCATACATTCCCACAGTCAGCACAGAATAACACTCGCATACACGAGGTGAAAGGTAATCACATAATCATATTCTCCTTACGGAAAATAACATTCAAGAAACTTTAAACGAGCCCAAGGAGTCAGGAAGATCCCTTTTGTAAAAGAAAAAGTATTTTGATAAGGTAGTTTGCAATCATTATTATTGACTCGGGTCGTTTAGGGGTTTTTAAAATCGAATGGGAATACTTTTGGAAATAATTTCAAAAACTCTCGGGTCCTTGACCCAACGTATGGAAAACGATTACACAAAAACCAAGTCAACTTATTTGGGGTTCTCGACCCAATTTATAGAACACCGTCACAAACGAAATCATTACGACATCTCACAGGGTTCTCAACCCATTCCAAATAACATCATCACGAAACCAATCATCTCAACATTCCACAGGGTCCTCGACCCAATACACAGAATAGCACCACAATACAATCAAAAGTACGTAACTCTCATTCGACATATCCCGCTCAAGACCCCGATTAATTAACCCTCTGAGATTTCGTCAAACCTCCGTGGTTAACTAACCCTGATACCAACGCTTTAAAAACAATTTGAAACAAGCTTTCAAAAACACGGATTGCGGTCTGTATCAAGACAAACATTAAAAGTGAGTTGAAAGAATTTGAGATACGAACATAGATCGGTAACGGTCTTAGCTATCACTCAAATACCCGTAACTAATAAGCTCCTGCCAGCGCCTCCCTTGCGCACTGTACCGGCGTTCACTTCCATCATGTTGGCCTCTCCTTGAACATGTCACCGCACCGTCGTAACTCCCGCAAGAGCCGCCCCTTGCACGCGCATTAGGTGACATCGGCGTTCACCACCCATATGGAGCCGCACATTGCAGCATACACCAGGCCGGAGTGCACGCCCCGCCCTCAGAGGTTCCCGGATACGACGTTTCTCACAACACGTATCCACATTATCACAAACATCCAGCACATGAACAAATGTCACAACAATTCTCAACTCGGTACATCAAGTCACACAATTTTCTCCGCTAGTCCATAACCACACAAATAAACAATAACACGCACGTTATCAATCAAACTCATTCACAATAAGCCCTCAAGCATAACCAACCAACACCACACATATATCCCTATATTGCGACTCGACCGAATATATATATATATATATATATATATATATTTATATGTATATATATATAACCTTACTATATTATAAGAATAAATATAGTTTACCCATCAATCCAAGTCGAGTACGTCGTCTAGTGTTAGTATTCATCACTCGTCATTCACCAATATAGGCGCTTATATCAATATATGTATATACATACATATATTTAACATATAAATATATATACATGTATAAAACTAGATATATATATATATATATACATGCACATATATATATATACACACATTTATTCATCCGTATAAATTCATACACTTCGACAACAATGATTTCACGCAGTTACAATTCATATATCAAGGTACTTGCCTTGGTAATCTCTCACGAATACTTCGGAAAAATGCGGTTGATTGGAGAAATCCGGAACTCCAATGAAAACGGCGATCGGAAAGGCTCAACACAAGATTTTTGTAGGGAATTCGTCCCTAGTATCCTATCATCAAATAAACAACAAATCACACGAGGAAAAACATCGCAAAACGACCAATTTTCTCTCTGCGGCATTTTCCCGGACACCTTGAAGGCGTCAAACGAAAGTTCATATAAACGATTTAATCGGAAATGGTAAAACCGTGGAAAGATGATAAAAATGATAGAATACTACTTAATCTACAATTATCCATCAGAAATATGAGTTAAAACGATCAAATCGGACAAAATCAACTAAAACCCCCAAAACTAGATTTTAGGAAAACTTGCCTTGATTCGGTAGATCGGAGCAAGTTATGGAAGGATTAATCGATGTTATGAACTCCAAAACTTCATGGATTTAACCCCTAACAACATCCCTCCATGATCATGAAATCTCCAGCCGCGGAAGGATATGAGACGAGTGATAAAAATGAAGAAAAACCCGACTGCTCTGCCATATTTATACCCCTGCCGGACACGGTGCAGCAAACGGCCCAGACAGCGCCGTGTGTCTCGGCCGTGTCTCGGCAGGCTGCCAGTCCTGGCCGACCCGGCGCAGGACACGGCGCACAGCATGGGCCGTTTTCAGGGCCGTGTTGCACAGGCCTGGGCAGGCCCCTCCCGACAGCCCGAAAATTACGTCCGAACGACCCCGAAATCCGAACCTGAATACGAATCGAAGTTACGGTTACGAAGTACTCGCAAAGACGAATCTAAGAGCTAATAGAACACACGATTCCGACCACCCGAAGGCCCGGAATTCGACAACGGAAGTAATTACCCAAAACTTTGGGAAATTACGAAAATGGCCCAAAACGTCCGAAACTCACGATACGCGATCGAAACACCAAACCAAAGCTCGCAACATGAATAATATCATTAAATGAACTTACGAGAAACTCGAAACAACAGTTTCGGACGAGATTCGCAAGAATCGAACTCAAGTGCGGAAAAGTCGCTAAAAAGCTCGGAATTCAACAAAACGAGAATCAAACGAACTCGGATGACAAAAAGTGCAGAATTAATCATTCTCGAAATGACGAAACGGTCATGAGCGAGTCGTCAAAACGGACTCCGGCTGAAAAAGAAATTTACCGAAAATCGAAAATTGCGGATATTACATTCTACCCTCCTTAAAAGAAGTTTCGTCCCGAAACTTAAAACAAGTAGGGAGAAGCAATATCCCGCCAGGAAAACTCAACAAGATACGCAAGGAAGCGCGTAACTTACGCCCATCGGCGAAACGTTACAAGTAACGCAAAGGAATATACGGCGTGAAAACACGCCCCACGACGACTAACGCAACGCCACCGACTATGTTTCAAACAACAACGAGCAATTAACGACGCATCACATACCACATCACATGCACACATTTAATCGAAGAAACGTACGCTACAACAAGTCGCACCCGACTAAAACGGCTATGCGATAGAAACAAGTACGGGTAACAATTGAATTACCAACAATGAAAGGTCACACAATACTGAAAATATCAAGAAAAGTACGGTTAACCCATTCCCACATACTAAAAAGATATTACGACCCCGAAACTTAGAACAACAAGGGTTGGAAAACGTAAAGCAATGAAACGAAATACGATCGAAGTCACGATTGTTTGAAACAACAACGTTTATGACATAGTACAAAATCTTCATTCTCCCATGCTAGGATCTTCAGAAGGAAACATAGGGTTTCGGGACACTTCCCGATCACTAGCTCTGCTCTCTCTCAGGGCGGCATTCTTTGCCAATTCGGAAACTGTTTCACAGTGTTCCTCCCGATGACCTTCACACCCACACCGGTAACAAGTCAAGGGTGGAGAGGGACAATTTGCACGAACATGTCCCCGATTCTGATTGAAACATCTTCTCTTCTTACCGCGAGTCACCGATGCTGGTTTGGGATTTCCAGCGTTCACTCCCGACCGCGAAGATGACGCTTTCGAACGACGTGAGGGCTTGGGAGCCTTAGTCTCTTCACCGCCCAGAAATTTTCCCGATATCCTCGGTCTCTTTGCTTCGCTCGTGGGCTCGATCACTGAGGAGATTTCATAGGATATCGTTTGATCTCGATACTCCTTCACTGTAGCATGGATAGTTATCGTACGAATCACCTTGTCGTTTCCACTTCCGTCATCACACTTACGTCCGTCAAGGCTCGACATACTAATACAGATAGTACCATTCAGCATTATCAAATAATCAGTCGTACAGTATACCACACTTATCAACACAAGGTTTAGTTAACATCTATAGAATAACGGTAATATCGTAAAGCATAAAGTTTTATGAAGTTAACTCCGGTCCTTCGACTAGGATGATCATTACATATATATATGTGCTTAATAAAAACAAATTTTTGAAAAAGAGAGCGAGTCACGTTACGCCCAAAGCTTGTAAATATTGTCCTTTATTTCGAAGAGGAAGTTTATACAACGACTCTAAAATTTATTTTCGAGTGATGTATAAAAGAAAATTGGAAATGAATTGTAACCAATTTGAAGTATTTCAAAAGTGTTGAGTCCCAAATACCACAATTTTGAAAATCTACCCTCTCCTACCAAAACGTTTATTTTGAAAGAATTTTCCACCGAGATACGTGACGAATTGACATGACGACATTAAATCATGGCTTTCCACAACGTTAGAAAATTGCAAAGCACCACTTTAAAATATTCGTGATACTACAGCGCCGTGGGCCCCGTACCGGAACCCACCGTGCTAAAAATCATTTAAAAAATGTTCAAAATGCCAAAAAGGCCGATGTCGGTAATATTCTCAAATACTCACAAAAGTCATTTATAAAATATCAAATACCATCATAAGAATACAATCAAAACGTGCAAAAATCAAAATATCAAAACTCGGTTTGCAAGACACCAAAAGCCATCTCAAAATATTCACGCAGCGGATAAATTTAACATTCATAAATTTATTCTAATAAAGTGCAAGAACAAATAAATATGCTCGACTTCCGAAGCATATTACATAACCATTTTTACTCGGACCCCATACGCATGTTATATCTAAAAACAATAATATCACCAACAAGTTCCAATTCCTAGTTCACATTAAACATATTAGCACAATATAATCAAATACGTATATAAGGGGACTTACGATCAGGAGGCTTACCATCACGGATTGCCGGAAGATGATGTCGGAACCACGATACTAATCACAACTCTGATGCGCGCGACTTACACCGGACATGGACTTGACCCAACGGCCTAGGTTTTTCGCAAACCTAAGCTCTGATACCATAAATGTAACACCCCCAGAATACGACCGGGAATGTCACACGCCGTAGACCCTTATCACAAGGATCCACCAGGCTAAACTCCAAAAGACTACTCAAAGATTGACCGACCGGGGTCAAAATTTAATACAAAGCAGACCGACAAGGTCATAAACCAATTCAGAAACTAACGACATTCATATTACAATGACAACAATAAACTTGAACACAGAAAAGAATGACAACTCAATTTAATTAAATGATAATTACACCCATGCAAGGGTGAATACTCGAACGACAGAGAAATACCGACCAAAATGATACAAAAGAAAAGACTCTGACTCTGGTGTGATTAGCATCGTCTTCCATCTCCTTCCAAGCCAATCCGTGATCGCTCCCGAGCCGCCAAAACTCGAGCGCATAACAGGCACCCACCCCCCGAAAACTCGGGGTTAGCAACCGGAATTTTGCTAGTGCAAGTACATAATATACAAGATATACAAACAGTAACAACACAAAATTCAACCGCCGTGAAGCCTTAACACAAACCATACATTCCCACAGTCAGCACAGAATAACACTCGCATACACGAGGTGAAAGGTAATCACATAATCATATTCTCCTTACGGAAAATAACATTCAAGAAACTTTAAACGAGCCCAAGGAGTCAGGAAGATCCCTTTTGTAAAAGAAAAAGTATTTTGATAAGGTAGTTTGCAATCATTATTATTGACTCGGGTCATTTAGGGGTTTTTAAAATCGAATGGGAATACTTTTGGAAATAATTTCAATACTCTCGGGTCCTTGACCCAACGTATGGAAAACGATTACACAAAAACCAAGTCAACTTATTTGGGGTTCTCGACCCAATTTATAGAACACCGTCACAAACGAAATCATTACGACATCTCACAGGGTTCTCAACCCATTCCAAATAACATCATCACGAAACCAATCATCTCAACATTCCACAGGGTCCTCGACCCAATACACAGAATAGCACCACAATACAATCAAAAGTACAGAACTCTCATTCGACATATCCTGCTCAAGACCCCCGATTAATTAACCCTCGGAGATTTCGTCAAACCTCCGTGGTTAACTAACCCTGATACCAACGCTTTAAAAACAATTTGAAACAAGCTTTCAAAAACACGGATTGCGGTCTGTATCAAGACAAACATTAAAAGTGAGTTGAAAGAATTTGAGATACGAACATCGTTCGGTAACGGGGTCTTAGCTATCACTCAAATACCCGTAACCAATAAGCCTGCCAGGCGCCTCCCTTGCGCACCTGTGTACCGGCGTTCACTTCCATCATGTTGGCCGCTCCTTGAACATGTCACCGCACCGGCGTCACTCCCGCAAGAGCCGCCCCTTGCACGCGCATTAGGTGACATCGGCGTTCACCACCCATATGGAGCCGCACATTGCAGCATACACCAGGCCGGAGTGCACGCCCCGCCCTCAGAGGTTCCCGGATACGACGTTTCTCACAACACGTATCCACATTATCACAAACATCCAGCACATGAACAAATGTCACAACAATTCTCAACTCGGTACATCAAGTCACACAATTTTCTCCGCTAGTCCATAACCACACAAATAAACAATAACACGCACGTTATCAATCAAACTCATTCACAATAAGCCCTCAAGCATAACCAACCAACACCACACATATATCCCTATATTGCGACTCGACCGAATATATATATATATATATATATATATATGTATATATATATATAACCTTACTATATTATAAGAATAAATATAGTTTACCCATCAATCCAAGTCGAGTACGTCGTCTAGTGTTAGTATTCATCACTCGTCATTCACCAATATAGGCGCTTATATCAATATATGTATATACATACATATATTTAACATATAAATATATATACATGTATAAAACTAGATATATATATATATATACATGCACATATATATATATACACACATTTATTCATCCGTATAAATTCATACACTTCGACAACAATGATTTCACGCAGTTACAATTCATATATCAAGGTACTTGCCTTGGTAATCTCTCACGAATACTTCGGAAAAATGCGGTTGATTGGAGAAATCCGGAACTCCAATGAAAACGGCGATCGGAAAGGCTCAACACAAGATTTTTGTAGGGAATTCGTCCCTAGTATCCTATCATCAAATAAACAACAAATCACACGAGGAAAAACATCGCAAAACGACCAATTTTCTCTCTGCGGCATTTTCCCGGACACCTTGAAGGCGTCAAACGAAAGTTCATATAAACGACGAATCGGAAATGGTAAAACCGTGGAAAAATGATAAAAATGATAGAATACTACTTAATCTACAATTATCCATCAGAAATATGAGTTAAAACGATCAAATCGGACAAAATCAACTAAAACCCCCAAAACTAGATTTTAGGAAAACTTGCCTTGATTCGGTCGATCGGAGCAAGTTATGGAAGGATTAATCGATGTTATTGTTGTGTCAAGATTTAACACCTTCCGACCGGCGATCGCCTCCGAGGCCGAGCGACCGACTTACAGGCCGAGCGACGGAGTCACTGCCGATCGGCGACCAGGCGACCGAGCCTTAGCCAGCCGACATGCTAAATCAAGCAACCGAAGGGCCCAGGGCGAATCCCGGTGCCGAGCGATCGACATCAAGGCGATCGCCTCTCAGTACTCGGCGACCGACCCTTGGCGATCGACCGTCTCTCGGCACCTGGCGACCTACCCTTGGCGACCGACCCTTGGCGACCTACCCTTGGCGACCGACCCTTGGCGACCTCCATCCACTGGCCGATGACGACCTCCGAAGACCATCCAGGGACGACCACCTCATGTCGATCACCACCGATGGCCATCCAAGTCGGCAAAGGCCGAGCCTCAAGACTGGCACCATGTGCGAAGGCCGGGACAAGATCCGCGAATCCCGGGCCATTGACCACAATCTGACAGATTCCCTCCACCAGCCGACAGGCCGCCGAAAGCTTGTCGGTAGGGCCACATGTTGACTGACTCCGGACACGTGATGGCTCCTTATTGGACCACCCAAGCTGGGCCAGCCTCTTCCTTGGACTTTAGCCCGACAGCCAGCATCTTATTTGGACTTTAGCTTTGTGACCCGAGAGATCGCCCCATTAAAGTAATGGCGGCAGCGATCGGGCAAGAAAAGGACAGACCCGTCCTATTTAAGCAAGGCAGCCTGCACTTGTATCTGGCCTTCAGTTTCCTTCTGCAACCTCACGATTCAAGCAATCAATACGAAGCAAATTACTTGCACTTGGCAAACATCCAACTCTTGGCAACAGCTTTCTTTCGGTCTTACTTCTCCGGCCTTTTCTCCTCGAGCAGATCACCGGCGGGACGAAGAACACCTAGCTTCGCTCAAGAGCCGGATCAACAGAGTCTTTTTACACTCATTGTATTTAGATTTCTCTAATTAATACTTGTATCCACGAATATTTGTATTAATAACATCTCGCGAGAGCATTCAAGCCCGGGCCTAACAAACCCGGCAAATCTTGTATTATTTACCTTCTCTCGGAAGTGCTCCCGCATTTGTTTGTTGTCCGTCTTCCAGCAGTATTAATCTTCGGATAAATATTTTGGGCAACAACAATTGGCGCTAGAGGAAGGGGATCCAACCCTCGATTTTTTACACCTACCGTCCCGAAGAACACTCACTGTTCTCGGGCGGATATTTGAAGTGACACTCACCGCACTTCAAAAGAAATCCTTCGTAAATCATGTCTTCCGCCTCCGCGTCGAAGAAAGCCGCTGGTCACCGGCCAAACCCCTGTTCCGTCCCCGGGCCCGAGCCGCACGATGGTGGAAGGTAGCCGCCGCGATCGAGACGCTCGATCCCGTCCTCGGACGGCGGCCCGAGCCTCTCGCTCGACGGTTCGAACCAAGGAACAGATCGAAGGGGCCTTGGCCGCCCCTACAGAGCGACGGATCGCTCTCGACGCGCCTCCGGCTACCGCCCCGGTCTCGCCGGAAGTTCAAGCGGAAGCTTAAGGCACTACCGGCCGAACAAGTGCCAGGAGGCTCTCGCCCGCAAGAAGAGGCGCTCGGCAAGGGCACGTCGTCTTCGATCGCTGGCGCTGACCCGACTCGCGACCGGGCGTCCGGCCCGGCCTACGAGACGACGGAGTTGGTGTCCGTCACCAGAGCTCGGCCTACCCGGCTCCCACGAGGCGATCCAGCCCGGCTCCCGCCGCAAAATTCCCGAGGTCGGCGGCACGGGTCCGAGATCGGTACACGATCGCCTCGGCCCCGCTCCCAAAGCCGATCCGCAAGCAGCCGAGCCGCGGCGATCGCGCAATGCAACGCCGATTGACATGAAGGTGCTCCGCAATCCGGGCAAGCGCCACCAGACGATCGCCCGCCCGGCGAGCCGCTCGCGATCGACATCGAGCTCGCCCGGCAAGACACGATCGCCCCTCCTAAGACACCGTGTACCAAGGGCGATCGGACCCCCGAGCACACCTGCACAAGTTCAACATCTACATGACCGGGTGTGGGGCATCGGACGCGACCAGTGCCGAATGTTCCCTCGACACTAGACGACCTCGCCCACCGGTGGTACACCTCATTGCCACCTCGGTCCATAGGCTCCTTTAACGAGTGGCGCACGTCTTCACGGAATACTTCGCCACCAGGCCGCTCGGCGAAGGTCCCCATCGCATGTGGCGGATCGTGCAGGAGAACAGAGTCCGACTCGGACTACATCGACCGGGTTGACATGATCATCCTCAACGGCGAGCCCGTAAGCGATGAGACCGCCCTCTACGCGGTCCTAGGAGGTTTTCAGGGCGTCTCGCCTATGTTCAGGCCTCTCATGAAGACCCTACCGACGACCTACGCAGCCTTCCGGCCAGAGCCGCAGATTTCTGTCTGTGCAAAGGCTTCTTCTCGGCCTAGTAGTATAACGATCGTCACCCTCGCGACGACCTCCGGTCTCGGCCCGATCGCTACTACCCAGCAGAGCCGGAGGACTCGATCCCCGCCTACAGTCCATTCTAACATGAGTGACTAGCCGCCGCCCGATCGCCAAGTTCGACCTACGAATAAAGCGATCGGCCGCCGAGCGACGATCGCCAGTCTTCCGGCCAGATCGCAACATCATCAGCAGCCCGGTGGACACGATCGCCATCTACAGTCCAGCATATAACATGACGGACTAAGGCATAAGATCGCCTCCACCGCACATCATAAAGCCATGGCCCTGGCAGTCGATGGAACCGGCTGCTTCGGTCATGCAAGGTCCCTTTCGGCCGAGATCGCCCGCCCTTCGTTTAAATACGAGGCCGGCGTAGTCGGAGGGCCCTCCAACATTAATCAGTGGACTCATTCCACAAACCCCGTCTCAACGTACACCGTCGAGGTCGGCCATCTCCATGGCTGGCCGAGGTGGAAGCAGAGCTAACAAGCCGCGGGCGTGGAGTTGATTCATCCGACGCTGCCCCGCGCAAGGACTCCTCTAGACCGAGACCGCACGCCTTTCGTTTAAAAACAAGGCGAGGCGCAGCCTAACAGAGGACCCTCATAATAAAGTGAGTCACGAGGCACTCATTGTCTTTGTGCACTAAGACACGGTCATGGGGTCGGTCCATCGATCTCCGCGACTGTGCACGATTCCTCAAGCAAGCGAAATCACCAAGTTTCCGTGGGGGATCGGCCAATGTTGTTTTTTGCAGGTACAAGACCGAAAGATAGCTAAGCCAATCGACCATGGTTAAGCCCAAGTCCGAGTCCTAAGTCGGCTCAGATCGCCCGTCCTCATCCAGATGCGATCACCAGCAAGAACCACCTCGCCCCATGTCTTCAACATAGGAGCAAGCTGGGGGGCAATTGTTGTGTCAAGATTTAACACCTTCCGACCGGCGATCGCCTCCGAGGCCGAGCGACCGACTTACAGGCCGAGCGACCGAGTCACTGCCGATCGCGACTGTGCGACCGAGCCTTAGCCCAGTGGACATGCTAAATCAAGCAACCAAGGGCCTGTGGCGAATCCCGGTGCCGAGCGATCGACATCAAGGCGATCGCCTCTCAGTACTCGGCGACCGACCCTTGGCGATCGACCGTCTCTCGGCACCTGGCGACCTACCCTTGGCGACCGACCCTTGGCGACCTACCCTTGGCGACCGACCCTTGGCGACCTCCATCCACTGGCCGATGACGACCTCCGAAGACCATCCAGGGACGACCACCTCATGTCGATCACCACCGATGGCCATCCAAGTCGGCAAAGGCCGAGCCTCAAGACTGGCACCATGTGCGAAGGCCGGGACAAGATCCGCGAATCCCGGGCCATTGACCACAATCTGACAGATTCCCTCCACCAGCCGACAGGCCGCCGAAAGCTTGTCGGTAGGGCCACATGTTGACTGACTCCGGACACGTGATGGCTCCTTATTGGACCACCCAAGCTGGGCCAGCCTCTTCCTTGGACTTTAGCCCGACAGCCAGCATCTTATTTGGACTTTAGCCTGACAGCCCAGGAGATCGCCCCATTAAAGTAATGGCCGGCAGGCGATCGGCAGCAAAAGGACAGGACCCGGCTGTCCCTATTTAAGCAAGGCAGCCTGCACTTGTATCTGGCCTTCAGTTTCCTTCTGCAACCTCACGATTCAAGCAATCAATACAGAAGCAAATTACTTGCACTTGGCAAACATCCAACTCTTGGCAACAGCTTTCTTTCGGTCTTACTTCTCCCGGCCTTTTCTCCTCGAGCAGATCACCGGCGGGACGAAGAACACCTAGCTTCGCTCAAGAGCCGGATCAACAGAGTCTTTTTACACTCATTGTATTTAGATTTCTCTAATTAATACTTGTATCCACGAATATTTGTATTAATAACATCTCGCGAGAGCATTCAAGCCCGGGCCTAACAAACCCGGCAAATCTTGTATTATTTACCTTCTCTCGGAAGTGCTCCCGCATTTGTTTGTTGTCCGTCTTCCAGCAGTATTAATCTTCGGATAAATATTTTGGGCAACAACAGTTATGAACTCCAAAACTTCATGGATTTAACCCCTAACAACATCCCTCCATGATCATGAAATCTCCAGCCGCGGAAGGATATGAGACGAGTGATAAAAATGAAGAAAAACCCGACTGCTCTGCCATATTTATACCCCTGCCGGACACGGTGCAAGAACGCCCAGACAGCGCCGTGTGTCTCGGCCGTGTCTCGGCAGGCTGCCTGGCCGACCGGCGCAGACACGGCGCCAAGATGGGCCGTTTTGGCCGTGTTGCACAGGCCTGGCAGCCCCTCCCGACACTCAAAATTACGTCCGAACGACCCGAAATCCAACTGAATACGAATCGGTTACGTTACGAAGTACTCGCAAAGACGAATCTAAGAGCTAATAGAACACGATTCCGACCACCCGAAGGCTCGGAATTCGACAACTAAGTAATTACCCAAAACTTTGGGAAATTACGAAAATGGCCCAAAACGTCCGAAACTCACGATACGCGATCGAAACACCAAACCAAAGCTCGCAACATGAATAATATCATTAAATGAACTTACGAGAAACTCGAAACAACAGTTTCGGACGAGATTCGCAAGAATCGAACTCAAGTGCGGAAAAGTCGCTAAAAAGCTCGGAATTCAACAAAACGATACTGAAACGAACTCGGATGACAAAAAGTGCAGAATTAATCATTCTCGAAATGACGAAACGGTCATGAGCGAGTCGTCAAAACGGACTCCGGCTGAAAAAGAAATTTACCGAAAATCGAAAATTGCGGATATTACAGTCACCCTCTCCTGCTCCCGATTACGACCACGACCACGGCCACGGCCTTGACCTCGACCCCTTAGCATACTGAACGGACAACCAATCAGAATAACAAGATAAAACAAACCTCACCTAATCGACATAAGCCCACAATCAGCAGCACAATGCAATATTCACACGTTCACATTGACAGAGATGAACGACCTATACCTCAGCATATACAGTTAAAACATTAAGCATACCATTGTGGTCCAACACCGGTAATATTTAAAAAAAAAATAAGTTTATCGAGGTATTTGTTCGAATGATAATATAAAAAAATTCGCGAGTTCGAAAGATTTTGCTGGGGTGAAATTTTGAAAGTACTTTGTTTAATACCTCGGTCATTGAAGTGGGGAACGATACCTAACAACGTATCCCGCCACTTGGGCATACAACCCAGATTTTCTGACGAAAATAATAATATAGCAACTCACTGCACGACTTAACCTCAATACATAAACACATAACGTTCTGAATTACGGAAGCCAAAGTTGTTTTGCAAAACAGAAATTTTCCAAAATCCTTTAGTTCGTAAGCAAAATGACGGTAATATTTTACAATGTCCGAAGTATTTTAAAACACATTTTTCGAATACCGTCTGATTGTGTCATTTGAAAATACACGGCCCATTTGTCAAAATTTAACAAATTCTAAAAATCCATATAAACCATGGTTTGACCGCACCACCAAAATATTTTCCAAAAATCGATTTCTACAAAATTCTCAAACTGTAAAGTCCTTCAGGAAACATTCACAAACTTACCCATAGCGGACAAAAATTACAACATTCCAAAAACAGTCGAATTTAAAACCACATACTCAAATGGCAACCAGGGTCGCCAATTCAATCAAATGCATCTCGTGGTATCAAGTTTAAACACACAGCAAAATCATTCATCGGAGTTTCTCACAAACTCTACCGTTGGTATCTTTTCGAAACCCATCGAGGTTTACAACCTTCACAACATACCACCCCACCCGGTGGTTCAAAGATAAAATAATAACGTGTCCAGTTCTATACACATGCTATGTGCCACAAGTATGAAACACAACTATATTACACAATACTGTGTAAATAAAATTATACACCGCAATTAACTCACTAAAATAAAATCGAGATACACAGGTATTACGCATAAAGGAGGAGACTTACATCCACAGGTCGCACGGAGGTGACGGTCGCCCACGATACTAATCTCGTCCGACAACATAACCAACGCGTTGTGACTACGCACAACTCAACTTGTCACCTGACTATTCGAACGACGAGACAACACATTACTCGACAAATCACAACTCGACTCGACCCGACAGCCTAGGTTTCCGCAACCTAAGCTCCGATACCATAAATGTAACATCCCCAAAACCGTATGGGAATATTACACGCCGTAGACCCTTTCCACAAGGATCTACCAGGCTAAGCATCCATAAACAACCAAGTGCTTGCCCGACCAGGGTCAAACAATAAAATGATACAGACCGATATGGTCACTTACACGTGAATACACAGACCGATGAGGTCACACAACCCAATCGATAAAACTGACTTAAATAACATTACCCACACAGGGGTCGAAATACAATACAGCGGAAGACTGAAATCAACTCTGACAACACAACAAAAATCAAAATAACTCTCGACTCATGATTAGTATCGTAGCTCGTCATCCTCTTGTGCCAATCCTGTGACTGCTCCCCTGAATCTGCATGTACCTGGACGCAAAACAGACATCCACCCCCCGATTACTCGGGGGTTAGTAAAACTCCACTGTTTTACTAGTGCAAGTATCAAATCATACGAAATGTAACAAGCAATTAATAATCGTGATCAAATATAATAATCAAGTATCAAATATTCCCGGGAGGTTTTCACAAGAGAAGATAAGCTATGAAGCATTCGAAAATAAGATTATCATCTCGGGAATTTTTTGAATTTCAAAACCTTAAGACCTCAAGTCCTGATTCACAAAACCTTTTGAAAAACTTAAGGGCCTTAACCCAAAACTTGTTTCATAAATCAACAGATTACAATACCGGAAACATTTCCATAAATCTCGTGGGGCTCGGCCCAACATTCTTTCTTAAAACTTTTCCTGTAAAAAACTTTGATTTGAAAAGTATCATGCTCATGACACCGTGATCCACTGTCACGTTGTTGTTGCCCAAAATATCTATCCGAAGATTAAATATTGCTAGAAGACGGACAACAAACAAATGCGGGAGCACTTCCGAGAGATGGTAAATAATACAAGATTTGCCGGGTTTGTTAGGCCCGGGCTTGAATGCTCTCGCGAGATGTTATTAATACAAATATTCGTGGATACAAGTATTAATTAGAGAAATCTAAATACAATGAGTGTAAAAAGACTCTGTTGATCCGGCTCTTGAGCGAAGCTAGGTGTTCTTCGTCCCGCCGGTAATCTGCTCGAGGAGAAAAGGCCGGGAGAAGTAAGACCGAAAGAAAGCTGTTGCCAAGAGTTGGATGTTAGCCAAGAGCTGTATATTGTTTCTGTATTGAGTGCTTGAATCGTGAGATTGCCCCGTGGCGATACAAGTGCAGGCTGCCTTGCTTATATAGGGACAGCCGGGTCCTGTCCTTTTGCTGCCGATCGCCTGCCGGCCATTTTAATATTCCGCCGATCGTCTGCCGGCCAATACTTTAATGGGGCGATCTCCTGGGCTGTCAGGCTAAAGTCCAAGGAAGATGCTGGCTGTCCGAATAAAGTCCAATGCAAATGGGCGCCACTGGCGGTCCAATAAGGGGCCATCACGTGTCCGAGTCGGGCCAACATGTGGCCCTACCGACAAGCTTTGCCGGCTTGCCGGGTGGAGGGAATCGCCGACAGGGTCAATGGCCCGGGATTCGCGGATCTTGTCCCGGCCTTTGCACGTGGGGCCAGTCTTGAGGCTCGGCCTTTGCCGACTGGATGTCGTTCGGTGGTGATCGACCTGGATGGTCTTCGGAGGTCGTCATCGGCCAGTGGATGGAGGTCGCCAAGGGTCGGTCGCCATGGGTAGGTCGTCAGGTGCCGAGAGACGGTCGATCGCCAAGGGTCGGTCGCCGAGTACTGAGAGGCGATCGCCTTGATGTCGATCGCTCGGCACTGTGATTCGCCTGCCCTTCTGCCGGGCCGCCTAGCATGTCCACTGGGCTAAGGCTCGGTCGCCTGGTCGCCGATCGGCAGGCTTGCCTTGGTCGCTCGGCAGTGACTCGGTCGCTCGGCCTGTAAGTCGGTCGCTCGGCCTCGGAGGCGATCGCCGGTCGGAAGGTGTTAAATCTTGACACAACACACGTGTCTCCGTAGGTTCAACAACCCGCACGGACTACATCACGCACAATTAAACAAACATAATCAATTCCGACACCGTGATCCACTGTCACGTGTCTCCGTAGGTTCAACAACCCACACGGACTATTAACCAAACATAACCAATTCCGACACCGTGATCCACTGTCACGTGTCTCCGTAGGTTCAACAACCCACACGGACTATTAACCAAACATAACCAATTCCAACACCGTGATCCACTGTCACGTGTCTCCGTAGGTTCAACAACCCACACGGACTACATCAATCACAACAATCACACACACAGTCCTGACACCGTAGTCCACTGCCACGTGTCACCGTAAGCCCCGTCGAGCTCACCCGGTTGGACGCACTGTGTCCGAAACTCATGGTCCACTGCCATGCGTTATCGTAGGCCTCGCTGCATCAAAGACGATTGGACCTCAGTACCTCACTAAGTTCTGATCCCGTAGTCCACTGCCACGAATCCTCGTAGGTCCCGTCGAACCAACACGAGTGAACTTAGCGGTCACACACATATTCACATTCACATTACATAGAACAACGAGCACCATTAATCAATCACCTTGATCACCACAAAATCGTACATTGCACGCAAATAACACAACCTCGACACTCGCAACAACTATCATCAATCAACGACATTTAACCAACATAACACACATTCGGTACACAATACATTGTACAACCAAGTGTACAACCATCCCATGTGTACGTCGCATTCCTGCACAAATGGCACAACGCCTAACACGTATACTGATATAACACTATTATCACAAAGCCTTCAAATTGCGGAAAACACAACCAACTCAAACGGAACATATTTACGAAGGCAAGCAAAGTCATTATACATCTCATACGTAATTACTAGTCGCAAGATACAAGTCGTATAGTAAGATACTTGCCTTAATAACCGCTACCGAACGCTCCGAAGAACACGGTTCGACCGGGAAGCTCGAACCCCAAAGAAGGCAACGAACGGAAGGGTTCCGACTCGAGTTCTTCACAAGAATTCGCTCCTAAGTCACAACGATATTGTAACACCCCCAAAACCGTATGGGAATATTATACGCCGTAAACCCTTTCCGCAAGGATCTACCAGGCTAAACATCCATAAACAACCAAATGCTTGCCCGGCCAGGGTCAAACAATATAATTATACAGACCGTTAAGGTCACTTACACATAAACACACAGACCGATGAGGTCACACAACTCTATCAACAGGACTGACTAACAACATTACCCACACAGGGGACGAAATACAATACAGCGGAAGACTGAATCAACTCTAACAATACAACTAAACTCTACCAACTCTCAACTCTTGATTAGTATCGCAGCTCGTCATCCCCTTGTGCCAATCTGATCGCTCCCGAACTCGCATGTACCGGACGCAGATCAGACATCCACCCCCGAATACTCGGGGTTAGTAAACTCCACTGTTTTACTAGTGCAAGTATCAAACCATACGAAATGTAACAAGCAAATAGCAACTACGAATTTAATACGCAAATCAATTATCAAAATGTTCCCGAGAAGCTTTAGAATTTCGAACTCAAGTAAGAGATATTTGAAAAGGAACACATCATCTCGGGGATTTTTAAAGCGTAAATTCTTTTGGACCTCGAGTCCCAATTTACAAAACCTTTTCGTAAACATTAGGGCCTTAGCCCGATTCTCGTTTCAAAGCATACTAAATAATATATCATTATGAGTCCGAGATCCATATTTAAAATGTTACCCGAACAATCATCACACGATCATTGTTCGTACACATCATGTACCGAACTCCGAGGCCTCAACGGACCTTACCCGAGCCACACACAGTTCGTACACATCATGTACCGAACTCCGAGGCCTCAACGGACCCTACCCGCCACACACACGTTCGTACACATCATGTACCGAACTCCGAGGCCTCAACGGACCCTACCCGCCACAACATCGTTCGTACACATCATGTACCGAACTCCGGAGGCCTCGCTGCACCCTACCGATCACACACCTTGTCCGTACACGTCATGTACCGGACTCCAGAGGCCTCGCTGACCCTACCCGGATCACACACCTTGTTCGTACACATCATGTACCGAACTCCGCAGGCCTCGCTGACCCTACCGGAACACACACACATCGACACGACACAATTCATAATCATTAAATGTCAAGCCATTCCACATTACACCGAAATGTACAATCAAGTATGTAAACCATAACAACACAAACATCATGATCATCACAACGACTCTTAACCAACATAACACACATTCGGTACACAATACATTGAACAAACACGTGTACAACCATCTCATATGTACATCGCAATCCCGCACAAATGGCACAACGCCTAACACGTATACCAATATATTACTATTATCACAAAGCCTTCAAATTTGGAAAACACAACCAACTCAAACGGAACATATTTACGGAGGCAAGCAAAATCGTCATACATATCATACGTAATTACTATTCACAAGATACAAGTCGTATAATAAGATACTTGCCTTAATAACCGCTACCAAACGCTCCGAAGAACACGGTTCGACCGGGAAGCTCGGACCCCGAAGAAGACAACGAACAGAAGGGTTCCGACTCGAGTTCTTCACAAGAGTTCGACCCTAACAACATATAGTCAATAAATCATCGATCATACGAGGAAGAATAATCGTAGAACGCCCGAAAACCCCTCTATGACATTTTATCGGACACCTTCAAGGCGTCGATCAAGAACTCGACCAAAATAACGAATCGATACGATCCAACCATGGAATAACAAGGGAAATGATACAATACATCTAAATAATCATCAATCCATCACAATACTAAGTTAAATCGGATTAAACGGACGAAATCGAACAAAATACCCAAAATCCCCAAAATTAGATTTCTAGAAAATCTGACCTGATTCGGTAGATCGGAGGATGTTATAGGATGGATGATTGATGATATGAAACTCAAAACTTCATGGATTAATTGTATAACAACATCCTTCCATGATTCCAACACCTCCACCGCGGAAGAGAAGGAAAACCGAGTGAAATGGTCAAGAAAACGCCGCTAAGCCTTAAATAGGCCGATCGGCCGGCCGTTACGACGTAATCGGCCATGGCTTACGTACGTAATCGCCATGGCCGAACACACGCCGAAAATGCCGAACATTACGACGTTACCGTCTGTGGCTTTACGTACGAATCGCCTTACGACGAATCGCCGATCACTACCGCACGCGTTACTCGGCCAGTATCGCTCGCCCGAGCATGCCCGCCATGACTCGCCGACCAACTCCGACGGCCCGAACGACCCCGAAACCCGAACCTGAGTATGAATCGAAGATACGGTTACGAAGTACTCGAAAATACGAATCCGAGCACTAATAGAACACACGATTCTGACTACCCGAAGGCTCGAAATTCGACAACGGAAAGTAATTACCCCAAACTTTGGGAAATTACGAAAATGGCCCAAAACGCCCCAAAATCACGATACGTGATCGAATTACCAAACCGAAGCTTGCAACATGAATAATAACATTAAATGGACTTCCGAGAAACTCGAAACAACAGTTTCGGACGAGATTCGCGAGAATCGAACTCATGTGCAGAAAAGTCATTTAAGAACACGAAACTCAACAAAACGATACCGAAACGAACTCGGATGACAAAAAGTGTAGAATTAAATATTCTCAGAATGACGAAACGGTCAAAAGCGAGTCGTCAAAACAGACTCCGGACGAAAAAAGAAATTTACCGAAAATCGAAAATTGCGGATATTACATTCTACCCTCCTTAAAAGAAGTTTCGTCCCGAAACTTAAAACAAGTAGGGAGAAGCAATATCCCGCCAGAAAAACTCAACGAGATACGCAAGGAAACACGTAACTTACGCCCATCGGCGAAACGTTACAAGCAACGCAAAGGAATATACGGCGTGAAAACACGTTCCACGACGACCAACACGACGCCACCGGTGGAGGCATAATAAAATCAACAAGTGACAAGCGTCATCAAACAGATAATACAATCGAGTCGATTATCTGAACAATCACAAAACACAACGAACAAAAATCAATACGATTGACCAACCCAACGGTTCATCAATCAAAACGCGAGCCAAACGCTGAACAAATACGGAATTCCACCGCCCAAGGGTTAGAAGATCGAAAACGAGACTAATTTCCCGAACTTAAGGAAGTTAGGAAGGAGTCTGAATGCTCAACAATCACGAAACGAGATCAACAAAAACCGAACAATCAACGATCGAACCACAACGGTCGAGACAACAAAAATCAAACGATCATGTTCGAATCACGAAGAACAATAAAATTCAAACAACAACTTCACGTCTCGGCTCGAGACAATATATGATCCGGTGAAAACAACAAGATGTGATTCACATAAGATCCACAGGAAAGGGAATAGCAATTGAAAAGTCACAACGACAAACGAGTAATTTCAAAACACCACACTCGTTCGATCAATAAAAGAAAGGGATAGGGCAAGCTCAGAAAATGTTAACGAACATAAACGAGTCGACATAGTCGAAAATATAGAAGTTCCAAATCCGATCCACTTCGAATAAGAGAACTAGTAAAACCAGATGATGTCACTTCCGAACAAGGTTCACAAGAATCGAACCGAACTCGAAAAAGTCACAGCGATAACCAGATTGACCCAAACCAAGATCACAGCTCGAACGATTTAAAACCGAAATACGAACAAGTTCGAAAGTATCAACGAACACGAGCGAGTCGATAGACTTGAGAAAGAGGAAATGCAGAAGCCAAAAATAATACGGGTATTATATTCGACCTCATCTAAAAGAAGTGTCGTCCCCGAAACTCACAACAACGAAATCAATGTGACAACACAACAAGCAACCGATAGAAACATCCTTCGAAGGCCTCTCAAAGCCGATTCTGATAACTGTGCCGAAGCGCGAACTCCGAGAGTCTTGGTAGTCAATTCGCAAAATTGAATTCGGTGTCCCTCGAGTCTACACTTGAAATGTGTTACCGACGAGAAGGACAATTTACACGTGCATGCCCCGGCACATCACGATTGAAACGCCTCGGCTCGGCATGCCGAAAATACAAATGCTAGATACAATGGGGCATAACGTCGCAAAACAACATAGCGGCGATGCCAACTCGGACAACAAAGAGTCATAACACATATCATATACAACGATTACCATCGTAAAATAATACACACAAACACTACAGCAACGACGTTATCGTTCGGCGACCTTAACGGCCCGAACAATAACTAGCACACAATTACAAACATGATGAAACAATCACACATGTACACAAACGTACAAACCCAAGCTTTAACAGCTCACACAGGTGCGATAACACGCAAACCGCCACGAAATGACAACATTAAAAATCGTCATCACACCTCCCACAAAGGGCTAACAAAACATATGCGTGGCGAATGACTCAACGTTCACCACCAATTCAATCACAATTCGGAGGGCTAACACCCTAACAACAATACCAACATCATACACACCTTCTCCGACCACAAGCAGGAAATGATGGGTTTTTTTTTAAAAAAAAAAACGAAAACCACCTTTTGAAAATAATTTAGGAAAAACACCGATTGATCTTGAGTATCACGTTTCAAAAAAATACAAACGGAAACATCGTTATCGAGACTTTGGAGAACCATTTCGCATTTGATAAAAATGAGGACACTTTCTTTTCGTGAAAAACTTTCGAAATATTCGACCCTCGGGTCTAAGTAAAAGTGTTTCTAAAACATTGGAAATATCTCAAAATATTTTGGTCCTCGAGGTAGAAGAATTTTGAAACAAATTGTGGCACCTTGGATGTACCACGAGAAAATAATTCATTTTAAACGTCGTCTCGAAATTTATTTCTAGGATACTCAAGGTTTTCAAAGATAATTCAATGGGCTAGAATGCCCAAAATCTCGTAATTACACGTAACATTATAGCGCCGTGGGTCCCGCCGAACCCACCAGGGATAAAAACCATTTACAAAAATGCCAAAAAGGACCGATGACGGTAGTATTTCAAAAACTCACAAAAGCCATTTGCAAAATACTAAATACCATCATAAGAATTTCGCCAAAACGATCAAGGCCATAACGCCAAAAACTCGGTTAAGGGAATCGATTTTCAAAATAAAACTCAGTCGGTAAAATACCGAAAGACATTACAAAATAACTCACGCAGCGGATAAAAAAAATACAGTCCAACATGCACAATCCAATTGAATACGTCTCACAGCATCTAGTTTAAACATATAACAAAACCGTTCCTCGGAGTTTCTCACAAACTCTACCATAAAACACATCGAGGTTCACAACTTTCACACCATACCAACCACGTGGTGGTTCAAGGGTCAAACATCAATACATCCAGTTCTATACACGTACAACGTATCCAAGTATCGAATACAACTTCATTACCCAACACCGTGTAAATAAAATTATGCACCACAAATATCACACATAAATGAAATCATGAACACAGATATTATGCATAAAAGAGGAGACTTACATCCACAGGTCGCATGGAGGTGACGGTCGCCCACGATACTAATCTCGTCCGACAACATAACCGACACGTTGTGACTACGCACAACTCAACTTGTCACCTGACGACTCGAACGACAAGACAACACATTACTCGACAATCACGACTTGACTCGACCCGACAGCTTAGGTTTCCGCAACCTAAGCTCCGATACCATAAATGTAACACCCCCAAAACCGTATGGGAATATTACACGCCGTAAACCCTTTCCGCAAGGATCTACCAGGCTAAACATCCATAAACAACCAAATGCTTGCCCGGCCAGGGTCAAACAATATAATTATACTGCACTGCTAAGGTCACTTACACATAAACACACAGACCGATGAGGTCACACAACTCTATCAACAGGACTGACTAACAACATTACCCACACAGGGGTCGAAATACAATACAGCGGAAGACTGAATCAACTCTAACAATACAACTAAACTCTACCAACTCTTAACTCTTGATTAGTATCGCATCTCGTCATCCCCTTGTGCCAATCCTGTGACTGCTCCCCTGAACCTGCATGTACCTGGACGCAGAACAGATATCCACCCCCCGAATACTCGAGGGTTAGTAAAACTCCACTGTTTTACTAGTGCAAGTATCAAACCATACGAAATGTAACAAGCAAATAGCAACTACGAATTTAATACGCAAATCAATTATCAAAATGTTCCCGAGAAGCTTTAGAATTTCGAACTCAAGTAAGAGATATTTGAAAAGGAACACATCATCTCGGGGATTTTTAAAGCAGAAATTCTTTTGAACCTCGAGTCCCAATTTACAAAACCTTTTCGTAAACATTAGGGCCTTAGCCCGATTCTCGTTTCAAAGCATACTAAATAATATATCATTATGAGTCCGAGATCCATATTTAAAATGTTACCCGAACAATCAAC
The DNA here is from genome assembly GCA_033398695.1 of Orobanche coerulescens. Taxonomy (NCBI): domain Eukaryota; kingdom Viridiplantae; phylum Streptophyta; class Magnoliopsida; order Lamiales; family Orobanchaceae; genus Orobanche; species Orobanche coerulescens. The sequence goes on from JAWKAU010000302.1 coordinate 91,191, forward strand.
GCTACACGATCATTGTTCGTACACATCATGTACCGAACTCCGAGGCCTCAACGGACCTTACCCGAGCTACACACTGCTCGTACACATCATGTACCGAACTCCGAGGCCTCAACGGACCCTACCCGCCACACACGTTCGTACACATCATGTACCGAACTCCGAGGCCTCAACGGACCCTACCCGGCCACAACATCGTTCGTACACATCATGTACCGAACTCCGCAGGCCTCGTCGGACCCTACCGGATCACACACCTTGTCCGTACACGTCATGTACCGGACTCCAAAGGCCTCGTCGGACCCTACCGGATCACACACCTTGTTCGTACACATCATGTACCGAACTCCGCAGGCCTCGCTGGACCCTACCCGAACACACACACATCGACACGACACAATTCATAATCATTAAATGTCAAGCCATTCCACATTACACCGAAATGTACAATCAAGTATGTAAACCATAACAACACAAACATCATGATCATCACAACGACTCTTAACCAACATAACACACATTCGGTACACGATACATTGAACAAACACGTGTACAACCATCTCATATGTACATCGCAATCCTGCACAAATGGCACAACGCCTAACACGTATACCAATATATTACTATTATCACAAAGCCTTCAAATTTCGGAAAACACAACCAACTCAAACGGAACATATTTACGGAGGCAAGCAAAATCGTCATACATATCATACGTAATTACTATTCACAAGATACAAGTCGTATAATAAGATACTTGCCTTAATAACCGCTACCAAACGCTCCGAAGAACACGGTTCGACCGGGAAGCTCGGACCCCGAAGAAGACAACGAACAGAAGGGTTCCGACTCGAGTTCTTCACAAGAGTTCGACCCTAACAACATATAGTCAATAAATCATCGATCATACGAGGAAGAATAATCGTAGAACGCCCGAAAACCCCTCTATGACATTTTATCGGACACCTTCAAGGCGTCGATCAAGAACTCGACCAAAATAACGAATCGATACGATCCAACCATGGAATAACAAGGGAAATGATACAATACATCTAAATAATCATCAATCCATCACAATACTAAGTTAAATCGGATTAAACGGACGAAATCGAACAAAATACCCAAAATCCCCAAAATTGGATTTCTAGAAAATCGATTGATTCGGTAGATCGGAGGATGTTATAGGATGGATGATTGATGATATGAAACTCAAAACTTCATGGATTAATTGTATAACAACATCCTTCCATGATTCCAACACCTCCAGCCGCGGAAGAGAAGGAAAACCGAGTGAAATGGCTGAAGAAAAATGCTGCCAAGCCTTAAATAGGCCGATCCGGCCGGGTTACGTGCGTAATCGGCCATGGCTTACGTCGAATCGCCATGGCCGAACACACCGCTCGAAAATGCCGAACGTTACGTCGTTACTGCCAGGCTTTACGACGTAACCGCCTTACGACGTAATCGCCGATCACTACCGCACGTTACTCGCCAGTGGCTGGCCCGAGCATGCCCGCCATGACTCGCCGACCAACTCCGACGGCCCGAACGACCCGAAACCCGAACACGAGTACGAATCAAGATACGGTTACGAAGTACTCGAAAAGACGAATCCGAGCACTAATAGAACACACGATTCCGACTACCCGAAGGCTCGAAATTCGACAACGGAAAGTAATTACCCCAAACTTTGGGAAATTACGAAAATGGCCCAAAACGCCCCAAAATCACGATACGTGATCGAATAACCAAACCGAAGCTTGAAACATGAATAATAACATTAAATGGACTTCCGAGAAACTCGAAACAACAGTTTCGGACGAGATTCGCGAGAATCGAACTCATGTGCAGAAAAGTCATTTAAGAACACGAAACTCAACCAAACGATACCGAAACGAACTCGGATGACAAAAAGTGTAGAATTAAATATTCTCAGAATGACGAAACGGTCAAAAGCGTGTCGTCAAAACAGACTCCGGACGAAAAAAGAAATTTACCGAAAATCGAAAATTGCGGATATTACAGATATCAATTCAATCACAATTCTACGAAAACGTATGGAACTTCCCAAGTTCTACCCATTGAAGCATTTTATCGGACACTTTGAGGGCGTATTCCAATTTAATCGATTATTCAAAGAAATACTCAAATCCGTTCCATAAAACTTCAAGGGTATTGAATGATTACGAGTTTACAATCAAGTTCTAACAATAATATGAATCAAAACGAAGCAAATCGGCCAAAACACCAAGAAATCTCAAGAACATCCAAAAACCAAAAGTTTAGGTGTTCTTACCTTCGATCCGGGTGGAAGATGATGTTAATCCATGATTCCAACTTCCAAAACATGTTGCTATAAGTTGATTCTACTCAAAACCATCGATCTATGGTGAAAAATCGCGGAAGGAACGAAGAAAAGATGAAAAATGGCCGGATGACTCGGTCCAGGCCTATAAATAGCCGACCCTGGCCGGCAGGGACTCGACCGTGTCCTGCTAGACACGGTCGCGGCGCCCGATAGTGACCCGTCCGACAGCGACTCGGCACGACTCGACCGTGTCCTGGAACACGGTGGGCGTTGGGCGATCAGTTACGCCTATCCGTAAGAGTTCGACTCGGCCGTGCTGAGCGACACGGTCGGGTCCCGAGGCGAGACTCCGGCATTTCCGGACGAGTACGGCACGGGCCGTGTCGGACGACACGGCCGAGTTCGGCCGGCAGTGATCGGCCAATAACGAGCGGGTGAGCTAAAACGACCATAACTCTCTCGTCCGGACTCCGATTGACTCACCGTTCAAACCATTGGAAAGCTAACTCGATGCTCTATAATATTGTAAAGATTTAGAATTTTTGAAGTTTCCAAAAATTTATGGTGATTATTACAAAGCCGAACTCATACTTAGAAAAGTCGTTTAGTAATCCTGAACTCAACAAAACGACACCGAAACCCGAACCTGAATACGAACCGAAGATACGGTTACGAAGTACTCACAAAGACGAATCTAAGAGCTAGTAGAACACACGATTCCGACCACCCGAAGGCTCGAAATTCGACAACGGAAGGTAATTACCCCAAACTTTGGGAAATTACGAAAATGGCCCAAATGCCCGAAAATCACCATACGACAACGAATAATCAAACCGAAGCTCACAACACGTATAACAACGTTAAATGAACTTACGAAAAACCCCAAACGACAGTTTCGAACGAGATTCGCACGAACCGAACTCAAGCGCGGAAAAGTCGCTAAAAAGCACGGAACTCAACAAAGCAGCACCGAAACGAACTCGGATGACAAATAGTGCAGAATTAAATATTCTCCGAATGACGAAACGTCAAAAGCGAGTTTTCGAAACGGACCTCCGCCGAAAAATGAAAATTACCGGAAATCCGAAATTGCGGATATTACATTCTACCCTCCTTAAAAGAAGTTTCGTCCCGAAACTTAAAATAAAACATCATGATAGAATAGAAACAAAACCAAAAAGTTCACGCAACAAATATCAATCTCTACACGAATTACAGCACAAAGTACGATACACAACTACATCACTGGACACCATCGGGCCCTCCCCGAGTAGGAACGAAAACCCGATTCCCGAACATCCTGGCAACGGTCTCACAATGCACCGCTTGGTGCCCCACTAGTCCGCACTAAAAACAATTAAACGGTGGCGAACGACAATTACATCTCGCATGGCCTACACGACTGCAGTTAAAGCAGGTCTTCACACTGATCGTCTTACTCGCCTCTGGGGTAAGGTTCTTAGACTGGTCAAACGAACGAGGAGTGCTCCCAGAAGGAAATTGCGAAGCAACAGGCTCACGGATCTCACTCCTCTGGCCTCTTGAAAAATTTCTCGAGGTCTTCTGTCTCTTACTCTCTGAACCAGATTCCGTCACAGAAACGGCCATCTCAATGGCTAAAGCTCGGTCTGATATTCCTTCGTGGTGGTACATATGAGCGGAGCCATACTCTCACGGATATGGGGTTTCATGCGCATATTGAAGTATCGGACCTTGTCCGCTTCACTTCTCACTTGATCACGAACATAAGCCAACCGCCGATTATAATCGATTATCGCCGGATATTGACGCATCCTGGGCGTAGCCGAGAAAAATTCAACGATTCTGCGTTCACGAACAGCAACGGGCAATACTCTGCCTCCATGGCGGTCTTAAACTCAGCCCATGTAGGTGTACGATCTGCAGCACTACAAAGATGCCACCAGTCTGCAGCTTCTTTGTCGAGTAGGTACTGAGCAATGGGTACCCTCCTATCATCCGGACAAGCTACAGCATCAAATATTCTGTCCAACTGGAAGAGCCAGTTTTCCCAGCCTAACAAGTCAGACGAACCCACAAAACGGGGCGGCTGCATCTTCATCACATCTCGTAACCACTTACTAGTTCCGTTATCCCTATTTGGGTTCTCATCCCGACGTACGGCCTGATTCATCTGTACTAGCTGGTCAACCACCTTACGAAGGATGGTGGCGGCGCCAACGTCAACATTAACGCTAGTCGAATGTCCCTGATCTGTACTGAGCTGATTGGTACTCGGCAAGGAGGGAGTCACCCTCTCCTGCTCCCGATTACGACCACGACCACGGCCACGGCCTTGACCTCGACCCCTTAGCATACTGAACGGACAACCAATCAGAATAACAAGATAAAACAAACCTCACCTAATCGACATAAGCCCACAATCAGCAGCACAATGCAATATTCACACGTTCACATTGACAAAGATGAACGACCTATACCTCAGCATATACGGTTAAAACATTAAGCATACCATTGTGGTCCAACACCGGTAATATTTAAAAAAACAAGTTTATCGAGGTATTTGTTCGAATGATAATATAAAAAAATTCGCGAGTTCGAAAGATTTTGCTGGGGTGAAATTTTGAAAGTACTTTGTTTAATACCTCGGTCATTGAAGTGGGGAACGATACCTAACAACGTATCCCGCCACTTGGGCATACAACCCATTTTCTCATTTAAAATAATAATATAGCAACTCACTGCACGACTTAACCTCAATACATAAACACATAACGTTCTGAATTACGGAAGCCAAAGTTGTTTTGCAAAACAGAAATTTTCCAAAATCCTTTAGTTCGTAAGCAAAATGACGGTAATATTTTACAATGTCCGAAGTATTTTAAAACACATTTTTCGAATACCGTCTGATTGTGTCATTTGAAAATACACGGCCCATTTGTCAAAATTTAACAAATTCTAAAAATCCATATAAACCATGGTTTGACCGCACCACCAAAATATTTTCCAAAAATCGATTTCTACAAAATTCTTAAACTGTAAAGTCCTTCAGGAAACATTCACAAACTTACCCATAGCGGACAAAAATTACAACATTCCAAAAAATAATTTAAAACCACATACTCAAATGGCAACCAGGGTCGCCAATTCAATCAAATGCATCTCGTGGTATCAAGTTTAAACACACAGCAAAATCATTCATCGGAGTTTCTCACAAACTCTACCGTTGGTATCTTTTCGAAACCCATCGAGGTTTACAACCTTCACAACATACCACCCCACTCGGTGGTTCAAAGATAAAATAATAACGTGTCCAGTTCTATACACATGCTATGTGCCACAAGTATGAAACACAACTATATTACACAATACTGTGTAAATAAAATTATACACCGCAATTAACTCACTAAAATAAAATCGAGATACACAGGTATTACGCATAAAGGAGGAGACTTACATCCACAGGTCGCACGGAGGTGACGGTCGCCCACGATACTAATCTCGTCCGACAACATAACCAACGCGTTGTGACTACGCACAACTCAACTTGTCACCTGACGATTCGAACGACGAGACAACACATTACTCGACAAATCACAACTCGACTCGACCCGACAGCCTAGGTTTCCGCAACCTAAGCTCCGATACCAAAAATGTAACATCCCCAAAACCGTATGGGAATATTACACGCCGTAGACCCTTTCCACAAGGATCTACCAGGCTAAGCATCCATAAACAACCAAGTGCTTGCCCGACCAGGGTCAAACAATAAAATGATACAGACCGATATGGTCACTTACACGTGAATACACAGACCGATGAGGTCACACAACCCAATCGATAAAACTGACTTAAATACCATTACCCACACAGGGTCGAAATACAATACAAATAAGACCGAAATCAACTCGACAACACAACAAAAATCAAAATAACTCTCGACTCATGATTAGTATCGTAGCTCGTCATCCTCTTGTGCCAATCCCGTGATCGCTCCCCTGAATCTGCATGTACCGACGCAAAACAGACATCCACCCCGATTACTCGGGGTTAGTAAACTCCACCGTTTTGCTAGTGCAAGTATCAAATCATACGAAATGTAACAAGCAATTAATAATCGTGATCAAATATAATAATCAAGTATCAAATATTCCCGGAGGTTTTCACAAGAGAAGATAAGCTATGAAGCATTCGAAAATAAGATTATCATCTCTGAATTTTTCTATTTCAAAACCTTAAGACCTCAAGTCCTGATTCACAAAACCTTTTGAAAAACTTAAGGGCCTTAACCCAAAACTTGTTTCATAAATCAACAGATTACAATACCGGAAACATTTCCATAAATCTCGTGGGGCTCGGCCCAACATTCTTTCTTAAAACTTTTCCTGTAAAAAACTTTGATTTGAAAAGTATCATGCTCATGACACCGTGATCCACTGTCACGTGTCTCCGTAGGTTCAACAACCCGCACGGACTACATCACGCACAATTAAACAAACATAATCAATTCCGACACCGTGATCCACTGTCACGTGTCTCCATAGGTTCAACAACCCACACGGACTATTAACCAAACATAACCAATTCCGACACCGTGATCCACTGTCACGTGTCTCCGTAGGTTCAACAACCCACACGGACTATTAACCAAACATAACCAATTCCAACACCGTGATCCACTGTCACGTGTCTCCGTAGGTTCAACAACCCACACGGACTACATCAATCACAACAATCACACACACAGTCCTGACACCGTAGTCCACTGCCACGTGTCACCGTAAGCCCCGTCGAGCTCACCCGGTTGACGACCGTGTCCGAAACTCATGGTCCACCGCCATGCGTTATCGTAGGCCTCGCTGCACCAAGACGATTGGACCTCGCACTCACTAAGTTATGATCCCGTAGTCCACCGCCACGAATCCTCGTAGGTCCCGTCGAACCAACACGAGTGAACTTAGCGGTCACACACATATTCACATTCACATTACATAGAACAACGAGCACCATTAATCAATCACCTTGATCACCACAAAATCGCATATCGCACGCAAATAACACAACCACGACACTCGCAACAACTATCATCAATCAACGACATTAAACCAACATAACACACATTCGGTACACAATACATTGTACAACCAAGTGTACAACCATCCCATGTGTACGTCGCATTCCAGCACAAATGGCACAACGCCTAACACGTATACTGATATAACACTATTATCACAAAGCCTTCAAATTGCGGAAAACACAACCAACTCAAACGGAACATATTTACGAAGGCAAGCAAAGTCATTATACATCTCATACGTAATTACTAGTCGCAAGATACAAGTCGTATAGTAAGATACTTGCCTTAATAACCGCTACCGAACGCTCCGAAGAACACGGTTCGACCGGGAAGCTCGAACCCCAAAGAAGGCAACGAACGGAAGGGTTCCGACTCGAGTTCTTCACAAGAATTCGCTCCTAAGTCACAACGATATTGTAACACCCCCAAAACCGTATGGGAATATTACACGCCGTAAACCCTTTCCGCAAGGATCTACCAGGCTAAACATCCATAAACAACCAAATGCTTGCCCGGCCAGGGTCAAACAATATAATTATACAGCACTGCTAAGGTCACTTACACATAAACACATGCACCGATGAGGTCACACAACTCTATCAACAAGACTGACTAACAACATTACCCACACAGGGTCGAAATACAATACAATGAAGACCGAATCAACTCTAACAATACAACTAAACTCTACCAACTCTCAACTCTTGATTAGTATCGCACTCGTCATCCCCTTGTGCCAATCTGTGATCGCTCCCCGAACTCGCATGTACCGACGCAGTAGCAGGACATCCACCCCGAATACTCGGGGTTAGTAAAACTCCACTGCTTTACTAGTGCAAGTATCAAACCATACGAAATGTAACAAGCAAATAGCAACTACGAATTTAATACGCAAATCAATTATCAAAATGTTCCTAGAAGCTTTAGAATTTCGAACTCAAGTAAGAGATATTTGAAAAGGAACACATCATCTCGGGATTTTTAAAGCGAAATTCTTTTGGACCTCGAGTCCCAATTTACAAAACCTTTTCGTAAACATTAGGCCTTAGCCCGATTCTCGCTTCAAAGCATACTAAATAATATATCATTATGAGTCCGAGATCCATATTTAAAATGTTACCCGAACAATCATCGCTACACGATCATTGTTCGTACACATCATGTACCGAACTCCGAGGCCTCAACGGACCTTACCCGAGCCACACACACTGTTCGTACACATCATGTACCGAACTCCGGAGGCCTCAACGGACCCTACCCGGCCACACACACGTTCGTACACATCATGTACCGAACTCCGGACGCCTCAACGGACCCTACCCGGCCACAACATCGTTCGAACACATCATGTACCGAACTCCGCAGGCCTCGCCGACCCTACCCGATCACACACCTTGTCCGTACACGTCATGTACCGACTCCGCAGGCCTCGTCGGACCCTACCGGATCACACACCTTGTTCGTACACATCATGTACCGAACTCCGCAGGCCTCGTCAGACCCTACCTGGAACACTCACACATCGACACGACACAATTCATAATCATTAAATGTCAAGCCATTCCACATTACACCGAAATGTACAATCAAGTATGTAAACCATAACAACACAAACATCATGATCATCACAACGACTCTTAACCAACATAACACACATTCGGTACACAATACATTGAACAAACACGTGTACAACCATCTCATATGTACATCGCAATCCTGCACAAATGGCACAACGCCTAACACGTATACCAATATATTACTATTATCACAAAGCCTTCAAATTTCGGAAAACACAACCAACTCAAACGGAACATATTTACGGAGGCAAGCAAAATCGTCATACATATCATACGTAATTACTATTCACAAGATACAAGTCGTATAATAAGATACTTGCCTTAATAACCGCTACCAAACGCTCCGAAAAACACGGTTCGACCGGGAAGCTCGGACCCCGAAGAAGACAACGAACAGAAGGGTTCCGACTCGAGTTCTTCACAAGAGTTCGACCCTAACAACATATAGTCAATAAATCATCGATCATACGAGGAAGAATAATCGTAGAACGCCCGAAAACCCCTCTATGACATTTTATCGGACACCTTCAAGGCGTCGATCAAGAACTCGACCAAAATAACGAATCGATACGATCCAACCATGGAATAACAAGGGAAATGATACAATACATCTAAATAATCATCAATCCATCACAATACTAAGTTAAATCGGATTAAACGGACGAAATCGAACAAAATACCCAAAATCCCCAAAATTAGATTTCTAGAAAATCTGACCTGATTCGGTAGATCGGAGGATGTTATAGGATGGATGATTGATGATATGAAACTCAAAACTTCATGGATTAATTGTATAACAACATCCTTCCATGATTCCAACACCTCCAGCCGCGGACGAGAAGGAAAACCGAGTGAAATGGCTGAGAAAAACGCCGCCAAGCCTTAAATAAAGCCGATCGCCACGTTACGTGACGTAATCGCCATGGCTTACGACGAATCGCCATGGCCGAACACACCGCTCGGAAAATGCCGAACGTTACGTGCGTTACGGCCGTGGCTTTACGTGACGAATCGCCTTACGACGAATCGCCGATCACTACCGCACGTTACTCGGCCGTATCGCTCGCCCGAGCATGCCCGCCATGACTCGGCCGACCAACTCCGACGGCCCGAACGACCCAAACCCGAACTCGAGTACGAATCGAAGATACGGTTACGAAGTACTCGAAAAGACGAATCCGAGCACTAATAGAACACACGATTCCGACTACCCGAAGGCTCGAAATTCGACAACGGAAAGTAATTACCCCAAACTTTGGGAAATTACGAAAATGGCCCAAAACGCCCCAAAATCACGATACGTGATCGAATAACCAAACCGAAGCTTGAAACATGAATAATAACATTAAATGGACTTCCGAGAAACTCAAACAACAGCTTTGACGAGATTCGCGAGAATCGAACTCATGTGCGTAAAAGTCATTTAAGAACACGAAACTCAACAAAACGATACCGAAACGAACTCGGATGACAAAAAGTGTAGAATTAAATATTCGTAATGACGAAACGGTCAAAGCGAGTCACAAACAGCATCGGACGAAAAAGAAATTTACCGAAAATCGAAAATTGCGGATATTACATTCTACCCTCCTTAAAAGAAGTTTCGTCCCGAAACTTAAAACAAGTAGGGAGAAGCAATATCCCGCCAGAAAAACTCAACGAGATACGCAAGGAAAAACGTAACTTACGCCCATCGGCGAAACGTTACAAGCAACGCAAAGGAATATACGGCGTGAAAACACGTTCCACGACGACCAACACGACGCCACCGGTGGAGGCATAATAAAATCAACAAGTGACAAGCGTCATCAAACAGATAATACAATCGAGTCGATTATCTGAACAATCACAAAACACAACGAACAAAAATCAATACGATTGACCAACCCAATGGTTCATCAATCAAAACGCGAGCCAAACGCTGAACAAATACGGAATTCCACCACCCAAGGGTTAGAAGATCGAAAACGAGACTAATTTCCCGAACTTAAGGAAGTTAGGAAGGAGTCTGAATGCTCAACAATCACGAAACGAGATCAACAAAAACCGAACAATCAACGATCGAACCACAACGGTCGAGACAACAAAAATCGAACGATCATGTTCGAATCACGAAGAACAATAAAATTCAAACAACAACTTCACGTCTCGGCTCGAGACAATATATGATCCGGTGAAAACAACAAGATGTGATTCACATAAGATCCACAGGAAAGGGAATAGCAATTGAAAAGTCACAACGACAAACGAGTAATTTCAAAACACCACACTCGTTCGATCAATAAAAGAAAGGGATAGGGCAAGCTCAGAAAATGTTAACGAACATAAACGAGTCGACAGAGTCGAAAATATAGAAGTTCCAAATCCGATCCACTTCGAATAAGAGAACTAGTAAAACCAGATGATGTCACTTCCGAACAAGGTTCACAAGAATCGAACCGAACTCGAAAAAGTCACAGCGATAACCAGATTGACCCAAACCAAGATCACAGCTCGTTCGAACGACGAAACCGAAATACAGAACAAGTTCAGAAAGTATCAACGAACACGAGCGAGTCGATAGACTTGAGAAAGAGGAAATGCAGAAGCCAAAAATAATACGGGTATTATATTCGACCTCATCTAAAAGAAGTGTCGTCCCCGAAACTCACAACAACGAAATCAATGTGACAACACAACAAGCAACCGATAGAAACATCCTTCGAAGGCCTCTCAAAGCCGATTCTGATAACTGTGCTGAAGCGCGAACTCCGAGAGTCTTGGTAGTCAATTCGCAAAATTGAATTCGGTGTCCCTCGAGTCTACACTTGAAATGTGTTACCGACGAGAAGGACAATTTACACGTGCATGCCCCGGCACATCACGATTGAAACGCCTCGGCTCGGCATGCCGAAAATACAAATGCTAGATACAATGGGGCATAACGTCGCAAAACAACATAGCGGCGATGCCAACTCAGCACAACAAAGAGTCATAACACATATCATATACAACGATTACCATCGTAAAATAATACACACAAACACTACAGCAACGACGTTATCGTTCGGCGACCTTAACGGCCCGAACAATAACTAGCACACAATTACAAACATGATGAAACAATCACACATGTACACAAACGTACAAACCCAAGCTTTAACAGCTCACACAGGTGCGATAACACGCAAACCGCCACGCAATGACAACATTAAAAATCGTCATCACACCTCCCACAAAGGGCTAACAAAACATATGCGTGGCGAACGACTCAACGTTCACCACCAATTCAATCACAATTCGGAGGGCTAACACCCTAACAACAATACCAACATCATACACACCTTCTCCGACCACAAGCAGGAAATGATGGTTTTTTTTTAAAAAAAAAAAAACGAAAACCACCTTTTGAAAATAATTTAGGAAAAACACCGATTGATCTTGAGTATCACGTTTCAAAAAAAATACAAACGGGAAACATCGTTATCGAGACTTTGGAGAACCATTTCGCATTTGATAAAAATGAGGACACTTTCTTTTCGTGAAAAACTTTCGGAAATATTCGACCCTCGGGTCTAAGTAAAAGTGTTTCTAAAACATTGGAAATATCTCAAAATATTTTGGTCCTCGAGGTAGAAGAATTTTGAAACAAATTGTGGCACCTTGGATGTACCACGAGAAAATAATTCATTTTAAACGTACGTCTCGAAATTTATTTCTAGGATACTCAAGGTTTTCAAAGATAATTCAATGGGCTAGAATGCCCAAAATCTCGTAATTACACGTAACATTATAGCGCCGTGGGTCCTGCGCCGAACCCACCAGGATAAAAACCATTTACAAAAATGCCAAAGGACCGATGACGGTAGTATTTCAAAAACTCACAAAAGCCATTTGCAAAATACTAAATACCGTCATAAGAATTTCGCCAAAACGATCAAGGCCATAACGCCAAAACTCGGTTAATGGAATCGATTTTCAAAATAAAACTCGATCGGTAAAATACCGAAAGACATTACAAAATAACTCACGCAATGGATAAAAAAATACACCCAACATGCACAATCCAATCAATACGTCTCACAAAGATCTAGTTTAAACATATAACAAAACCGTTCCTCGGAGTTTCTCACAAACTCTACCATAAAACCCATCGAGGTTCACAACTTTCACACCATACCAACCACGTGGTGGTTCAAGGGTCAAACATCAATACATCCAGTTCTATACACGTACAACGTATCCAAGTATCGAATACAACTTCATTACCCAACACCGTGTAAATAAAATTATGCACCACAAATATCACACATAAATGAAATCATGAACACAGATATTATGCATAAAAGAGGAGACTTACATCCACAGGTCGCATGGAGGTGACGGTCGCCCACGATACTAATCTCGTCCGACAACATAACCGACACGTTGTGACTACGCACAACTCAACTTGTCACCTGACGACTCGAACGACAAGACAACACATTACTCGACAATCACGACTTGACTTGACCCGACAGCCTAGGTTTCCGCAACCTAAGCTCCGATACCATAAATGTAACACCCCCAAAACCGTATGGGAATATTACACGCCGTAAACCCTTTCCGCAAGGATCTACCAGGCTAAACATCCATAAACAACCAAATGCTTGCCCGGCCAGGGTCAAACAATATAATTATACAGACCGTTAAGGTCACTTACACATAAACACACAGACCGATGAGCTATCACTCGAATATCCGTTACCAATAAGCCTGCCAGGCGCCTCCCTTGCACACCTGTGCACCGGCGTTCACTTCACTATGTTGGCCGCCCCTTGAACATGTCACCGCGCCGGCGATCACTCCTAACAGAGCCGCCCCTTGCACGCGCATTAGGTAACACCGGTGTTCACCAAACATATGGAGCCGCACATTGCAACAGACACCGTGCCGAGTACACACCCCGCCTCGAGGTTCCCGGATACGACGTCTCTCACAACAAGTATTCACATTATTACAAACATCCAAGACACAATCAATCATTTCAACAATTATCAAATCAATACACCAATTCACACAATTTATCCGCTACCATAACCACAAAATAACCAATAACACGCACGTTATCAATCAAGACCCAACACAATAAGCCTTCGGCACAACCAACCAACGCTACACATATATCCTTGTATTGCGACTCAACCGAATATATATAGATATATATATATATACATATAACCTTACTATATTATATGAATAACTATAGTTCATCCATCAATCCAAGTTGAGTACGTCAACTAGTGTTAGCATTCACCACTCGTCGTTCACCGACATAGGCATATATATCAATATACGTATATACATACATATATTTAACATATAAATATATATAAATATATATATACACACATATACATATATACACACACACACACACATATATATATATATATATATATCCGTATAAATTCATACACTTCAACAACGATGATTTCACGCAGTTACAATTCGTATATCAAGGTACTTGCCTTGGTAATCTCTCGCGGATACTCCGAAAGTACGGTCGGTTGGCAAAATCCGGAACTCCAACGAAAACAACGATCGGAAGGGCTCAACACCAGATTTTTGTAGGGAAATCGTCCCTAATATCCTATCATCGAATAAACAATCAATCATACGAGGAAAAACATCACAAAACGACCAAATTCCTCTCTGCGGCATTTCCCCGGACACTTTGAAGGCGTCAAACGGAAGTTCATATAATCGACGAATCGGAAATGGTAAAACCGTGGAAAGATGATGAAAATGATAGAATACAACTTAATATACAATTATCCATCAGTAATTTAAGTTCATAAGGCTCAAACGGACGAAATCTACCAAGATCCCCAAATTTCCCAAAGTTTGGATTTTAGGAAAAACTAACCTTGATTCGATTATCAAGGATGTTATGGATTGATCGATCAATGATTTGGACTCAGTATCTTCGTTGTTTTGTTGTTCAATAACATGTCACCTATCTCTCAAATGATCCAAACGCGGACATGAAGGAAGGGAAGTGAAAAATGGGTGAAAACAGTGGTCGCTTGGTCATATATATATCGGGTAATCGACTAGCGTGCGCTAGGTTGTCCGGGTAGCGTCGCTATCGGCCGGCCTCGTCTGAATCTTCGCCGTGGTCCGATAGCGTCGCAAGACATCGGCAGCAGCTGCGGCGCAATCGCCCGCCCAGACCCATCGGGACTAACTCGTCTCGGCCAGTAAGGTGGCGCTGGCCGAGCCGCAGAGCGTGCGCTAGCTGCCGAGTTAGCGCGCACTGTCCGGTCAGAAGCGCACTACTCGCCGGTCCGGCCAAAGTCCGCACTCCGCTTGAGTGCCCGGCCGATTAGCGTGCGTTACCTCCCGGAAGTGGCGTGCGCTACTCCTGCGGGTTAGCGCACAGAATGTCTGGCCAGAAGGCACGCTAGGCGGTCCTCGCCGCAATCCCCGTGAAGGCCAAGATCCGTGCCGGTTCCTCCCGCAACCGTCCGGCTGGCCGCCATTGCCGTGTCTCCGACGACTCGATTCCTAAAAACGCACGGAACGAACACGATTTAAACGCCATGACAACAACATCGATCCGAAATGAAATTAACATACAACAAATCACCACCTATGGCCATAAACACAAAATCGATTGTCGAGAAAAATAATACCAACGCTCGGAAACCGAGAAATTTCCGGTTTAAGAAAAAGAAAAATTCGAATAAATCAGAATGAAAATCTCGGATATTACATTCTACCCCCCTTAAAATAAGTTTCGTCCCGAAACTTAAAATAGAGAGCGGCGGAACAATCAAGGAAATAACTACTTGCTCAGCCCCAAATCATCACGAGCAAAGCGCGAGTGCAAGGTTACGGAAATACGATGAACTGACCTAGCAAGTACAAGGCAGTTTAAAATGGTCGAAAGGTTCACAGATGAATTGCCAACAACGAAAGTCATCCCATGCCGAAAATACTAAGAAGAGTACGGGTAATACATTCCCCCATACTAAGAGGACATTATGATCCCGAAACTTAGAACAACAAGAGTTGGAAACGTAAAGTAATGAAACGAAATACGATCGAAGTCACGATTGTTGAAAAAAAGACATAGCGTAAAATCTTCATCCTGTTGTGCTAGCCTCTCCAGAAGGAGACATAGGGTTTTGGGGCACTCCCCGGTCGTTCGCTCTACTTGCCGAAAGGGCATCTTTCCTTGCCAATTCGGAAACTCTCTCGCAGTGTTTCTCCCGATGACCTTCACACCCGCACCGGTAACAAGTCAAGAGTGGAGAGGGACAATTTGCATGATCATGTCCCTGACGATTGCAGTTGAAGCACCTTCTCTTCTTACCGAGAGTCACCGATGCTGGCTTGGGATTCCCAGTGCTCACCCCCGACCGCGGAGACGATACGTTCGAACGACATGGGGGTTTGGGAGCCTTAAACTCTTCACCGCCCAAAAATTTTCCCGATGTCCTCGGTCTCTTTGCTTCGCTCGTGGGCTCGATCACTGAGGATATTTCATAGGATATCGTTTGATCTTGATACTCCTTCACTGTAGCATGAATAGTTGTCGTACGAACCACCTTGTCGCTTCCACTTCCGTCATCACACTTACGTCCGCCAAGGCTCGACATACTAATACAGATAGTACCGTTCAAATAAGTTATCAAATAATCGGTTGCACAAGATACCACAATTATCAACACAAGGTTTAGTTAACATCTATAGAATAACGTAAAGCGTTAAGTTTTATGAAGTCAATTTCGAGTCCTTCGACGAGGACGATCATTATATGTATGCACTTAATGAAAACAAATTTTTGGAAAAGAGGGCTAGTCACGTTGCGCCCAAGACTCATAAATACCGTCTTTTATTTCTAAGAGGAAGTTTATATAACGACTCTAAAAATTATTTTCGAGTAATGTAAAAAAATTCAAAATTGAATTGTAACTAATTTGAAATATTTCAAAAGTGTTAGATTCCCAAATACCACAATTTTGAAAATCTTTCCTCTTCTACCAAAATGTTTATTCGAAAGAATTTTCCACCGAGATACGTGACCATTTAACATGACAACATTAAATCATGGCTTTTCACAATGTTAGAAAATTTCAAAGCACCACTTTAAAATATTCGTGATACTACACTGTCGTGGGCCCCGTGTTTAACCCACTGTGCAAAAAATCATTTTAAAAAAAATGTTCAAATTGCCAAAAAGGCCGATGTTGGTAATATTCTCAAATACTCACTAAAGTCATTTATAAAAATATCAAATACCGTCATAAGAATACTATCAAAACGTGCAAGACCAAAATATCAAAACTCGGCTTGCAAGATACCAAAAGCTATTTCAAAATACTCTCGCAGCGGATAAAATTAAGACTCATAAATTTATTCTAATAAAGTGCAGAAACAGATAAATATGCTCGACTTCCGAAGCATATTACATAACCATTTTTGCTCGGACCGCATACGCATGTTATATCCTAAAACAATAATATCACCAACAAGTTCCAATCCCTAGTTCACATTAAACACATTAGCACAATATAATCAAATACGTATATAAGGGGACTTACGATCGGGAGGCTTACCATCACAGATTGCCGGAAGATGATGTCGGAACCACGATACTAATCACAACTCTGATGCGCGCGACTTACACAAGACATGGACTTGACCCAACGGCCTAGGTTTTTCGCAAACCTAAGCTCTGATACCATATATGTAACACCCCGAATACGACCAAGAATGTCACACGCCGTAGACCCTTATCACAAGGATCTACCAAAGCAACTCCAAAAGACTACTCAATGATTGACCGACCGGTCAAAATTAAATACAAAGCAGACCGACAAGGTCATTAACCAATTCGTAACTAACGACATTCATATTGCAATGACAATAATAAACTTGAACACCAAAAAGAATGACAACTCGGTTTAATAAATGAAAACTACACCCATGCAAGGGTGAATACTCGACGACAGAGAAATACCGACTTAATGAAACAAAAGAAAAGACTCGACTGGTGTGATTAGTATCATTGTCCTCCATCTCCTTCCAAGCGATCGTGGATCGCTCCCGAGCCGCCAAAACTCGAGCGCATAACAGGCACCCACCCCGAAAACTCGGGGTTAGCAAACTGGAATTTTGCTAGTGCAAGTACATAATATACAAGATATACGAATAATAACTGTCCAGGCGGAGTAGCGTCATGGCCGGAGCCAGTAGCGTGGCGCTAGCTCGCTGAGTTAGCGCGCAGCCCTGTCAGAAGGCAGTGCGTACCT
The DNA here is from genome assembly GCA_033398695.1 of Orobanche coerulescens. Classification (NCBI taxonomy): domain Eukaryota; kingdom Viridiplantae; phylum Streptophyta; class Magnoliopsida; order Lamiales; family Orobanchaceae; genus Orobanche; species Orobanche coerulescens. The sequence goes on from JAWKAU010000302.1 coordinate 109,410, forward strand.
GGCCGGTCGGCCGAAGTCGGACCTGCGCCTTGAGTGCCGGGCGATTAGCGTGCGTTACCTCCCGAGTGGCGTGCGCTACTCCTGCGGGTTAGCGCGCAGCCTGTCCGGCCGTAAGCGTCGCTAGGCGGTCCTACCGCAATCGTCCGTGATGCCCAAGATCCGTGCGGTTCCTCCATAGCCGTCTGGCCCGCCGGGCCTTCTGCCGTGTCTGACGACTCGATTCCTAAAAACGCACGGAACGAACACGACGAAACGCTCGCGGACAACAACATCGATCCGAAATGAAATTAACATACAACAAATCACCACCTATGGCCATAAACACAAAATCGATTGTCGAGAAAAATAATACCAACGCTCGGAAACCGAGAAATTTCCGGTTTAAGAAAAAGAAAAATTCGAATAAATCAGAATGAAAATCTCGGATATTACAATACTCGTCGTCGACCCTTGGAGTTTGAAGTGGGAGATCATGTCTTACTCAAGGTGTCGCCGACCAGAGGGGTCTTCCGCTTTGGGAAAAAGGGGAAACTTAGTCCGAGGTATATTGGGCCCTTCGAGATTTTGGATAGAGTTGGGGATCTAGCTTATCGCTTGGCATTGCCTCCAGCTTTGAGTCACGTCCACAGTATTTTTCATGTGTCTCAGTTGAGGAAGTACGTACCGGATCCGAGCCACATTATCGACTACAACGAGATTGACGTAGCCGAGGATGTTACCTTTCCGGAGAAACCCGTGAGGATCCTTGAGCATCGCGAGAAACAACTTCGGCATAAGACCATTCCACTGGTTAAAGTGCAATGGTCGAGACATGGAGTCGAGGAAGCAACTTGGGAGACGGAAGAGAAGATGCGGGTGGAATACCCCGAATTATTTATTTCTTAAGTTTCGGGACGAAACTTCTTTTTAGAGGGGTATAATGTAATACCCGTACTTTTGTTGACCGTTTGACCTTTCCGTTATCCTTATTTTGTCGCTCTGTAAATGCATAGAGATGTTGTTGATATTGTTATTAAGTTTCATGCCTTGTTTAGGCCACGATCATATTGTTTAGACCTTACGGAAGTGTTCTGGGCCAGAGGAATAGCGCACGCTAGGCCTAGGCTAACGCACGCTAATTCAGCCTGATTAGCGCACGCTAGCTTTGAACCATAGCGCGCGCTAAGGGGCCAGTCAGGTCAGAACCAGTAACTCAGACTGCTCTCTGGACTGGCGGATTAACGCACGCTAGGAGTTCGTTAGCGCGCGCTATTCGTGGTTAGTAGCGCACGCTAACATCCGTCCGTAGCGCACGCTAATGGCCGGGTCGGCAGAGGCAGTGAGGTTGTCAGGTTTCTGGACTATCAAGTAGCGCACGCTATGCTTCGGCTAGCGCACGCTAAAACTGTTACGTAGCGCACGCTAAGGCATAATGGTAGCGCACGCTAATGTTTTGGTCAGTAGAAGCAGTGGAGTTTCAGACTTTCTGGACTAGCAGGTAGCGCACGCTAGGCAGCGGCTAGCGTACGCTATATGTGTTGTGTAACGCACGCTAGTGCTCAGTATTAACGCACGCTAGCGGACCCAGGCAAGAGTGAGATTTTGGCAGGGCAGCAGTTAGCGCATGCAAAGGATGTTTCGTAGCGCGCGCTAACATCTTATGGCAGTAGCCACTGGACTACCCGGTAACTTCGCTAGCGCACGCTAATGAAGGAGGTGTAGCGTGCGCTAGACTGGGCAGATATAAATATGACAGTTGACTTCCATTTCGTCATTCCTCACCTACTTCACTCGTTTTCGACGTAAATCGCTCGGGAGAGACGATCTTGGGTGATTGGAAGCAATCTTCCTTCCAACAACAACATATTTGATTGGAGAACAAGGATTTCTCAACATCTAATTCCTCCTAGCGTCCGAATCAAGGTAAAAATCCTTAGAACCCTACCTTTTGGGAATTTTGGGGTTTTTCGTAGATTCGTCCGATTTATCCGTTTGGAAGCTTGAGAACCTTGAGATTATGATGTATCTATACCGTATGCATGCTTTTCCTACGATTTTATGGTTTGGATTGTGCCGTTTTCGGACTTGTGAGATTTTGGACGACTTTCCAACCTCTAGTTGATTATCCGTATATCTTTATGAATCGTAGACGGGTTTCGGGGGTTTCTTCGTGTAATTTGAATATGGATAATTGATTATCATATTCCTTGCGAATCGTTTAGGTGTCGGAAGCGCGTTCTTGGACCTACCGATCTCATACCCCTTTTTCCGTTCGTTTTCTCGATGTCTCAAAGGCAAGTATACATTTATGATTGTGCGTTCTCGACTTTGAAAGTAAGAAATATTGATGGTATGATATGAACGAACCGTTTCTACGGCATTCATAGATATATTGATGGCATGATATGAACGAACCGTTTCTACGGCATTCATATATGAATTGATGGCATGATATGAACGAACCGTTTCTACGGCATTCATACATGTATTGACGGATGATATGAACGAACTGTTTCTACGGTATTCATATACGTCTTGATGTGGCACTATGAGATTTTAGTTATTCCGGAATACTAGTCTTGAATTGACGAATTGACGGTTGCATTTACCTTATTGTCGAGAAGTATTGTGTTTCATAATTGATATCCTTGCACTAGCTATTCGATGGCTAACCCCTTTATGGGGGAAATACGTTTTATGTATTTCAGGTTCCAAGAGAGCGGACAGGCAGGTATCGGGTCGGCATGAAGATGGTGGGCAAGTGTGATACTGTGTTTTTCTTCCAGTTATGGTTGGAGTTTCCCATTCAGTGTTGTTGTACTGGATTGGCTATTGAATACTCGAGTATTGTTTTCCATTTTCCTTGATGTTCTGGCCTGTGTTGCCGAAGTATGGATTCGAGTTGTGTTGTTTGTGAATACATTGGTTATGTTTTGAATACCTTTGTATTGTTTTTCATCCCTTTGTGTGTAGACCTTATCGGTCAAAATTTATGGTTCCGCGTATGTTTAGCCTTGTGGGTCCCACGGCGGGACTTACGGCGCTGTAATATCCCTGAATAACTCGGGGGTGTTACACAAACAACCCCAAATAAAAGCGTGTCAAATTTTATAAACACATAGGGACAAATTGTGGAAAAATGAAGAAAATAGTCCGACTCAATTTTCTCCCATTTTCCGTGAACTGACCACTATGAGAATTTTCTGAAAACTGAGTTCTCATCGCATCAGCTCCGATTCGAATCTGAACAACCCCAAATAAAAGCGTGTCAAATTTTATAAACCCATAGGGACAAATCATGAAAAAATATCAAGAAAACGGCCCGACTCAATTTTCTCCCATTTTCGGTGTACTAGCCCCTATGAGAATTTTCCGAAAATCGAGTTCTCATCGTATCATATCCGATTCGGGTCCGAACAACCCCAAATAAAAGCGTGTCAAATTTTATAAACCCATAGGGACAAATTGTGGAAAAATGAAGAAAACAGTCCGACTAGATTTTCTCCCATTTTTCGTGTACTAACCACTATGAGAATTTTCTGAAAATCGAGTTCTCATCGCATCAGCTCCGATTCGAATCCGAACAACCCCAAATAAAAGCGTGTCAAATTTTATAAACCCATAGGGACAAATCATGAAAAAATATCAAGAAAACGGCCCGACTCAATTTTCTCCCATTTTCGGTGTACTAGCCCCTATGAGAATTTTCCGAAAATCGAGAACTCATCGTATCGGCTCAGGATTCGGTCCGAACACCCCCAAATAAAAGCGTGTCAAATTTTATAAACCCATAGGGACAAATTGTGGAAAAATGAAGAAAGCTGGACCGACTCAATTTTCTCCCATTTTCCGTGTACTAACCACTATGAGAACTTTACAAAACCGAGTTCTCATCGCATCACTCCGATTCGGGTCCGAACAACCCCAAATAAAAGCGTGTCAAATTTTATAAACCCATAGGGACAAATTGTGGAAAAATGAAGAAAAGCAGTCCGACTCGATTTTCTCCCATTTTCCGTACTAACCACTATGAGAATTTTCAAAATCGAGTTCTCATCGCATCGACTCCGATTCGAATCGAACAACCCCAAATAAAAGCGTGTCAAATTTTATAAACACATAGGGACAAATCATGAAAAATATCAAGAAAAGCGGCTGACTCAATTTTCTCCCATTTTGGTCGCTAACCCCTATGAGAATTTTTCAAAATCGAGTTCTCATCGTATCGGCTCAGATTCGGGTCCGAACAACCCCAAATAAAAGCGTGTCAAATTTTATAAACCCATAGGGACAAATGGTGGAAAAATGAAGAGACTGGACCGACTCAATTTTCTCCCATTTCCCGTGTACTAACCACTATGAGAATTTTCAAAACCGAGTTCTCATCGCATCGGCTCCGATTCGGTCCGAACCACCCCAAATAAAAGCGTGTCAAATTTTATAAACATATAGGGACAAATAGTGGAAAAATCAATAAAAAAGTCCGACTCTATTTTCTCCCATATTTAGTGTACTAAACACTATGAGAATTTTCAAAACCGAGTTCTCATCGCATCGGCTCCGATTCGGCCGAACAACCCCAAATAAAAGCGTGTCAAATTTTATAAACCCATAGGGACAAATCATGAAAAAATATCAAGAAAACGGCCCGACTCAATTTTCTCCCATTTTCGGTGTACTAGCCCCTATGAGAATTTTCCGAAAATCGAGAACTCATCGTATCAGCTCCGATTCGGGTCCGAACACCCCCAAATAAAAGCGTGTCAAATTTTATAAACCCATAGGGACAAATTGTGGAAAAATGAAGAAACTGGACCGACTCAATTTTCTCCCATTTTCCGTGTACTAACCACTATGAGAACTTTCTGAAAACCGAGTTCTCATCGCATCACCCGATTCGGTCCGAACAACCCCAAATAAAAGCGTGTCAAATTTTATAAACCCATAGGGACAAATTGTGGAAAAATGAAGAAAGCGGTCCACTCGATTTTCTCCCATTTTCCGTACTAACCACTATGAGAATTTTCGAAAATCGAGTTCTCATCGCATCATCGATTCGAATCCGAACAACCCCAAATAAAAGCGTGTCAAATTTTATAAACACATAGGGACAAATCATGAAAAATATCAAGAAAACGGCCTGACTCAATTTTCTCCCATTTTCGGTGCGCTAACCCCTATGAGAATTTTTCGAAAATCGAGTTCTCATCGTATCAGCTCCGATTCGGGTCCGAACAACCCCAAATAAAAGCGTGTCAAATTTTATAAACCCATAGGGACAAATTGTGGAAAAATGAAGAAACTGGACCGACTCAATTTTCTCCCATTTCCCGTGTACTAACCACTATGAGAATTTTCTGAAAACCGAGTTCTCATCGCATCAGCTCCGATTCGGGTCCGAACAACCCCAAATAAAAGCGTGTCAAATTTTATAAACACATAGGGACAAATTGTGGAAAAATGAAGAAAATAGTCCGACTCGATTTTCTCCCATTTTCCGTGTACTAACCACTATGAGAATTTTCTGAAAACTGAGTTCTCATCGCATCAGCTCCGATTCGAAGCTGAACAACCCCAAATAAAAGCGTGTCAAATTTTATAAACCCATAGGGACAAATCATGAAAAAATATCAAGAAAACGGCCCGACTCAATTTTCTCCCATTTTCGGTGTACTAGCCCCTATGAGAATTTTCCGAAAATCGAGTTCTCATCCCATCAGCTCCGATTCGAATCCGAACAACCCCAAATAAAACCGTGTCAATTTTATAAACCCATAGAGACAAATTATGGAAAAATGAAGAAAATAGTCCGACTCGATTTTCTCCCATTTTCCGTGTACTAACCACTATGAAAATTTTCTGAAAACCGAGTTCTCATCGCATCAGCTCCGATTCGGATCCGAACAACCCCAAATAAAAGCGTGTCAAATTTTATAAACCCATAGGGACAAATTATGAAAAAAAATATCAAGAAAACGGCCCGACTCAATTTTCTCCCATTTTCGGTGTGCTAACCCCTATGAGAATTTTCCGAAAATCGAGTTCTCATCGTATCAGCTCCGATTCGGGTCCGAACAACCCCAAATAAAAGCGTGTCAAATTTTATAAACCCATAGGGACAAATTGTGGAAAAATGAAGAAACTAGACCGACTCAATTTTCTCCCATTTTCCGTGTACTAACCACTATGAGAATTTTCTGAAAACCGAGTTCTCATCGCATCAGCTCCGATTCGAATCTGAACAACCCCAAATAAAAGCGTGTCAAATTTTATAAACCCATAGGGACAAATCATGAAAAAATATCAAGAAAACGGCCCGACTCAATTTTCTCCCATTTTCGGTGTACTAGCCCCTATGAGAATTTTCCGAAAATCGAGTTCTCATCGTATCAGCTCCGATTCGGGTCCGAACAACCCCAAATAAAAGTGTGTCAAATTTTATAAACCCATAGAGACAAATTATGGAAAAATGAAGAAAACGGTCAGACTCGATTTTCTCCCATTTTCCGTGTACTAACCCCTATGAGAATTTTCAAAACCGAAGTTCTCATCGCATCGGCTCCGATTCGGATCCGAACAACCCCAAATAAAAGCGTGTCAAATTTTACAAACCCATAGGGACAAATTATGAAAAATATCAAGAAAACAGTCAGACTCAATTTTCTCCCATTTCCTGTACTATCTCTTATGAGGATTTTCCAAAACCGAGTTCTCATCATATCGGCTCCGATTCGGTCCGAACAACCCCAAATAAAAGCTTGTCAAATTTTATAAACACATAGGGACAAATCATGAAAAATATCAAGAAAACGGCCCGACTCAATTTTCTCCCATTTTCGGTGTACTAGCCCCTATGAGAATTTTCCGAAAATCGAGTAGTCATCGTATCGAGATCCGATTCGGTCGAACAACCCCAAATAAAAGCGTGTCAAATTTTATAAACCCATAGGGACAAATTGTAGAAAAATGAAGAAAACGGTCAGGCTAGATTTTCTCCCATTTTTCGAGTACTAACCACTATGAGAATTTTCTGAAAATCGAGTTCTCATCGCATCAGCTCCGATTCGAATCCGAACAACCCCAAATAAAAGCGTGTCAAATTTTATAAACCCATAGGGACAAATCATGAAAAAATATCAAGAAAACGGCCCGACTCAATTTTCTCCCATTTTCGGTGTACTAGCCCCTATGAGAATTTTCCGAAAATCGAGAACTCATCGTATCAGCTCCGATTCGGGTCCGAACACCCCCAAATAAAAGCGTGTCAAATTTTATAAACCCATAGGGACAAATTGTGGAAAAATGAAGAAACTGGACCGACTCAATTTTCTCCCATTTTCCGTGTACTAACCACTATGAGAACTTTCTGAAAACCGAGTTCTCATCGCATCAGCTCCGATTCGGGTCCGAACAACCCCAAATAAAAGCGTGTCAAATTTTATAAACCCATAGGGACAAATTGTGGAAAAATGAAGAAAACAGTCCGACTCGATTTTCTCCCATTTTCCGTGTACTAACCACTATGAGAATTTTCTGAAAATCGAGTTCTCATCGCATCAGCTCCGATTCGAATCCGAACAACCCCAAATAAAAGCGTGTCAAATTTTATAAACACATAGGGACAAATCATGAAAAAATATCAAGAAAACGGCCTGACTCAATTTTCTCCCATTTTCGGTGCGCTAACCCCTATGAGAATTTTTCGAAAATCGAGTTCTCATCGTATCAGCTCCGATTCGGGTCCGAACAACCCCAAATAAAAGCGTGTCAAATTTTATAAACCCATAGGGACAAATTGTGGAAAAATGAAGAAACTGGACCGACTCAATTTTCTCCCATTTCCCGTGTACTAACCACTATGAGAATTTTCTGAAAACCGAGTTCTCATCGCATCAGCTCCGATTCGGGTCCGAACAACCCCAAATAAAAGCGTGTCAAATTTTATAAACACATAGGGACAAATTGTGGAAAAATGAAGAAAATAGTCCGACTCGATTTTCTCCCATTTTCCGTGTACTAACCACTATGAGAATTTTCTGAAAACTGAGTTCTCATCGCATCAGCTCCGATTCGAAGCTGAACAACCCCAAATAAAAGCGTGTCAAATTTTATAAACCCATAGGGACAAATCATGAAAAAATATCAAGAAAACGGCCCGACTCAATTTTCTCCCATTTTCGGTGTACTAGCCCCTATGAGAATTTTCCGAAAATCGAGAACTCATCGTATCAGCTCCGATTCGGGTCCGAACACCCCCAAATAAAAGCGTGTCAAATTTTATAAACCCATAGGGACAAATTGTGGAAAAATGAAGAAACTGGACCGACTCAATTTTCTCCCATTTTAGTGTACTAACCACTATGAGAACTTTACAAAACCGAGTTCTCATCGCATCACTCCGATTCGGTCCGAACAACCCCAAATAAAAGCGTGTCAAATTTTATAAACCCATAGGGACAAATTGTGGAAAAATGAAGAAAACGGTCAGGCTCGATTTTCTCCCATTTTCCGTGTACTAACCACTATGAGAATTTTCTGAAAATCGAGTTCTCATCGCATCAGCTCCGATTCGAATCCGAACAACCCCAAATAAAAGCGTGTCAAATTTTATAAACACATAGGGACAAATCATGAAAAATATCAAGAAAACGGCCCGACTCAATTTTCTCCCATTTTCGGTGCGCTAACCCCTATGAGAATTTTTCGAAAATCGAGTTCTCATCGTATCAGCTCCGATTCGGGTCCGAACAACCCCAAATAAAAGCGTGTCAAATTTTATAAACCCATAGGGACAAATTGTGGAAAAATGAAGAAACTGGACCGACTCAATTTTCTCCCATTTCCCGTGTACTAACCACTATGAGAATTTTCTGAAAACCGAGTTCTCATCGCATCAGCTCCGATTCGGGTCCGAACAACCCCAAATAAAAGCGTGTCAAATTTTATAAACACATAGGGACAAATTGTGGAAAAATGAAGAAAATAGTCCGACTCGATTTTCTCCCATTTTCCGTGTACTAACCACTATGAGAATTTTCTGAAAACTGAGTTCTCATCGCATCAGCTCCGATTCGAAGCTGAACAACCCCAAATAAAAGCGTGTCAAATTTTATAAACCCATAGGGACAAATCATGAAAAAATATCAAGAAAACGGCCCGACTCAATTTTCTCCCATTTTCGGTATACTAGCCCCTATGAGAATTTTTCGAAAATCGAGTTCTCATCCCATCAGCTCCGATTCGAATCCGAACAACCCCAAATAAAACCGTGTCAATTTTATAAACCCATAGAGACAAATTATGGAAAAATGAAGAAAATAGTCCGACTCGATTTTCTCCCATTTTCCGTGTACTAACCACTATGAAAATTTTCTGAAAACCGAGTTCTCATCGCATCAGCTCCGATTCGGATCCGAACAACCCCAAATAAAAGCGTGTCAAATTTTATAAACCCATAGGGACAAATTATGAAAAAATATCAAGAAAACGGCCCGACTCAATTTTCTCCCATTTTCGGTGTGCTAACCCCTATGAGAATTTTCCGAAAATCGAGTTCTCATCGTATCAGCTCCGATTCGGGTCCGAACAACCCCAAATAAAAGCGTGTCAAATTTTATAAACCCATAGGGACAAATTGTGGAAAAATGAAGAAACTAGACCGACTCAATTTTCTCCCATTTTCCGTGTACTAACCACTATGAGAATTTTCTGAAAACCGAGTTCTCATCGCATCAGCTCCGATTCGAATCTGAACAACCCCAAATAAAAGCGTGTCAAATTTTATAAACCCATAGGGACAAATCATGAAAAAATATCAAGAAAACGGCCCGACTCAATTTTCTCCCATTTTCGGTGTACTAGCCCCTATGAGAATTTTCCGAAAATCGAGTTCTCATCGTATCAGCTCCGATTCGGGTCCGAACAACCCCAAATAAAAGTGTGTCAAATTTTATAAACCCATAGAGACAAATTATGGAAAAATGAAGAAAACAGTCCGACTCGATTTTCTCCCATTTTCCGTGTACTAACCCCTATGAGAATTTTCTGAAAACCGAGTTCTCATCGCATCAGCTCCGATTCGGATCCGAACAACCCCAAATAAAAGCGTGTCAAATTTTACAAACCCATAGGGACAAATTATGAAAAAATATCAAGAAAAGCATTCACTCAATTTTCTCCCATTTCCGGTGTACTATCTCTTATGAGGATTTTCCGAAAACCGAGTTCTCATCATATCAGCTCCGATTCGGGTCTGAACAACCCCAAATAAAAGCTTGTCAAATTTTATAAACACATAGGGACAAATCATGAAAAAATATCAAGAAAACGGCCCGACTCAATTTTCTCCCATTTTCGGTGTACTAGCCCCTATGAGAATTTTCCGAAAATCGAGTTCTCATCGTATCAGCTCCGATTCGGGTCCGAACAACCCCAAATAAAAGTGTGTCAAATTTTATAAACCCATAGAGACAAATTATGGAAAAATGAAGAAAACAGTCCGACTCGATTTTCTCCCATTTTCCGTGTACTAACCCCTATGAGAATTTTCTGAAAACCGAGTTCTCATCGCATCAGCTCCGATTCGAATCCGAACAACCCCAAATAAAAGCGTGTCAAATTTTATAAACCCATAGGGACAAATCATGAAAAAATATCAAGAAAACGGCCCGACTCAATTTTCTCCCATTTTCGGTGTACTAGCCCCTATGAGAATTTTCCGAAAATCGAGAACTCATCGTATCAGCTCCGATTCGGGTCCGAACACCCCCAAATAAAAGCGTGTCAAATTTTATAAACCCATAGGGACAAATTGTGGAAAAATGAAGAAACTGGACCGACTCAATTTTCTCCCATTTTCCGTGTACTAACCACTATGAGAACTTTCTGAAAACCGAGTTCTCATCGCATCAGCTCCGATTCGGGTCCGAACAACCCCAAATAAAAGCGTGTCAAATTTTATAAACCCATAGGGACAAATTGTGGAAAAATGAAGAAAACAGTCCGACTCGATTTTCTCCCATTTTCCGTGTACTAACCACTATGAGAATTTTCTGAAAATCGAGTTCTCATCGCATCAGCTCCGATTCGAATCCGAACAACCCCAAATAAAAGCGTGTCAAATTTTATAAACACATAGGGACAAATCATGAAAAATATCAAGAAAACGGCTGACTCAACTTTCTCCCATTTTCGGCGCGCTACCCCCTATGAGAAATTTACTAAAATCTTGTTCTCCACGTCTCTGCTCCGATCTGGGTCCGAACAACCCCAAATAAAAGCGTGTCAAATTTTATAAACCCATAGGGACAAATTGTGGAAAAATGAAGAAACATGACCGACTCAATTTTCTCCCATTTTCCGTGTACTAACCACTATGAGAATTTTCTGAAAACCGAGTTCTCATCGCATCAGCTCCGATTCGGGTCCGAACAACCCCAAATAAAAGCGTGTCAAATTTTATAAACACATAGGGACAAATTGTGGAAAAATGAAGAAAATAGTCCGACTCGATTTTCTCCCATTTTCCGTGTACTAACCACTATGAGAATTTTCTGAAAACTGAGTTCTCATCGCATCAGCTCCGATTCGAAGCTGAACAACCCCAAATAAAAGCGTGTCAAATTTTATAAACCCATAGGGACAAATCATGAAAAAATATCAAGAAAACGGCCCGACTCAATTTTCTCCCATTTTCGGTGTACTAGCCCCTATGAGAATTTTCCGAAAATCGAGAACTCATCGTATCAGCTCCGATTCGGGTCCGAACACTCCCAAATAAAAGCGTGTCAAATTTTATAAACCCATAGGGACAAATTGTGGAAAAATGAAGAAACTGGACCGACTCAATTTTCTCCCATTTTCCGTGTACTAACCACTATGAGAACTTTCTGAAAACCGAGTTCTCATCGCATCAGCTCCGATTCGGGTCCGAACAACCCCAAATAAAAGCGTGTCAAATTTTATAAACCCATAGGGACAAATTGTGGAAAAATGAAGAAAAGCATCACTCGATTTTCTCCCATTTTCCGTGTACTAACCACTATGAGAATTTTCTCGAAAATCGAGTTCTCATCGCATCACTCCGATTCGAATCCGAACAACCCCAAATAAAAGCGTGTCAAATTTTATAAACACATAGGGACAAATCATGAAAAATATCAAGAAAACGGCTGACTCAATTTTCTCCCATTTTCGGTGCGCTAACCCCTATGAGAATTTTTCAAAATCGAGTTCTCATCGTATCGGCTCCGATTCGGTCCGAACAACCCCAAATAAAAGCGTGTCAAATTTTATAAACCCATAGGGACAAATTGTGGAAAAATGAAGAAAGCTGGACCGACTCAATTTTCTCCCATTTCCCGTGTACTAACCACTATGAGAATTTTTAAAACCGAGTTCTCATCGCATCACTCCGATTCGGTCCGAACAACCCCAAATAAAAGCGTGTCAGATTTTATAAACCCATAGGGACAAATTGTGGAAAAATGAAGAAAATAGTCAGACTCGATTTTCTACCGTTTTCCGTGTACTAACCACTATGAGAATTTTCTTGAAACCGAGTTCTCAGCGCATCGGCTCGATTCAAGTGAACAACCCCAAATAAAAGCGTGTCAAATTTTATAAACCCATAGGGACAAATCATGAAAAATATCAAGAAAACGGCCCGACTCAATTTTCTCCCATTTTCGGTATACTAGCCCCTATGAGAATTTTTCAAAATCGAGTTCTCATCCCATCACTCGATTCGAATCCGAACAACCCCAAATAAAACCGTGTCAATTTTATAAACCCATAGAGACAAATTATGGAAAAATGAAGAAAATAGTCCGACTCGATTTTCTCCCATTTTCCGTGTACTAACCACTATGAAAATTTTCAAAACCGAGTTCTCATCGCATCACTCCGATTCGGATCCGAAAAACCCCAAATAAAAGCGTTAAAATTTTTATAAACCCATTGGTACAAATTTTTAAAAAAATATCAAGAAAACGGCCCGACTCAATTTTCTCCCATTTTCGTGTGCTAACCCCTATGAGAATTTTCCGAAAATCGAGTTCTCATCGTATCACTCCGATTCGGGTCCGAACAACCCCAAATAAAAGCGTGTCAAATTTTATAAACCCATAGGGACAAATTGTGGAAAAATGAAGAAACTAGACCGACTCAATTTTCTCCCATTTTCCGTGTACTAACCACTATGAGAATTTTTAAAACCGAAGTTCTCATCGCATCACTCCGATTCGAATCAACAACCCCAAATAAAAGCGTGTCAAATTTTATAAACCCATAGGGACAAATCATGAAAAATATCAAGAAAACGGCCCGACTCAATTTTCTCCCATTTTCGGTGTACTAGCCCCTATGAGAATTTTCCGAAAATCGAGTTCTCATCGTATCGGCTCCGATTCGGTCCGAACAACCCCAAATAAAAGTGTGTCAAATTTTATAAACCCATAGAGACAAATTATGGAAAAATGAAGAAAAAAGCATCACTCGATTTTCTCCCATTTTCCGTGTACTAACCCTATGAGAATTTTCAAAACCGAAGTTCTCATCGCATCGGCTCCGATTCGGATCCGAACAACCCCAAATAAAAGCGTGTCAAATTTTACAAACCCATAGGGACAAATTATGAAAAATATCAAGAAAAGCAGTCAACTCAATTTTCTCCCATTTCCTGTACTATCTCTTATGAGGATTTTCCGAAAACCGAGTTCTCATCATATCACTCCGATTCGGGTCTGAACAACCCCAAATAAAAGCTTGTCAAATTTTATAAACACATAGGGACAAATCATGAAAAAATATCAAGAAAACGGCCCGACTCAATTTTCTCCCATTTTCGGTGTACTAGCCCCTATGAGAATTTTCCGAAAATCGAGTTCTCATCGTATCAGCTCCGATTCGGGTCCGAACAACCCCAAATAAAAGTGTGTCAAATTTTATAAACCCATAGAGACAAATTATGGAAAAATGAAGAAAATAAATTCACTCGATTTTCTCCCATTTTCCGTACTAACCCCTATGAGAATTTTCAAAACCGAGTTCTCATCGCATCAGCTCCGATTCGGATCCGAACAACCCCAAATAAAAGCGTGTCAAATTTTACAAACCCATAGGGACAAATTATGAAAAAATATCAAGAAAACAGTCCGACTCAATTTTCTCCCATTTCCGGTGTACTATCTTATGAGGATTTTCCGAAAACCGAGTTCTCATCATATCAGCTCCGATTCGGGTCTGAACAACCCCAAATAAAAGCTTGTCAAATTTTATAAACACATAGGGACAAATCATGAAAAAATATCAAGAAAACGGCTCGACTCAATTTTCTCCCATTTTCGGTGTGCTAACCCCTATGAGAATTTTCCGAAAATCGAGTTCTCATCGTATCAGCTCCGATTCGAATCCGAACAACCCCAAATAAAAGCGTGTCAAATTTTATAAACCCATAGGGACAAATTGTGGAAAAATGAAGAAAACAGTCCGACTAGATTTTCTCCCATTTTTCGTGTACTAACCACTATGAGAATTTTCTGAAAATCGAGTTCTCATCGCATCAGCTCCGATTCGAATCCGAACAACCCCAAATAAAAGCGTGTCAAGTTTTATAAACCCATAGGGACAAATCATGAAAAAATATCAAGAAAACGGCCCGACTCAATTTTCTCCCATTTTCGGTGTACTAGCCCCTATGAGAATTTTCCGAAAATCGAGAACTCATCGTATCAGCTCCGATTCGGGTCCGAACACCCCCAAATAAAAGCGTGTCAAATTTTATAAACCCATAGGGACAAATTGTGGAAAAATGAAGAAACTGGACCGACTCAATTTTCTCCCATTTTCCGTGTACTAACCACTATGAGAACTTTCTAAAACCGAAGTTCTCATCGCCATCCGATTCGGGTCCGAACAACCCCAAATAAAAGCGTGTCAAATTTTATAAACCCATAGGGACAAATTGTGGAAAAATGAAGAAAACAGTCCGACTCGATTTTCTCCCATTTTCCGTGTACTAACTACTATGAGAATTTTCTGAAAATCGAGTTCTCATCGCATCAGCTCCGATTCGGATCCGAACAACCCCAAATAAAAGCGTGTCAAATTTTATAAACCCATAGGGACAAATTATGAAAAAAAATATCAAGAAAACGGCCCGACTCAATTTTCTCCCATTTTCGGTGTGCTAACCCCTATGAGAATTTTCCGAAAATCGAGTTCTCATCCCATCAGCTCCGATTCGAATCCGAACAACCCCAAATAAAACCGTGTCAATTTTATAAACCCATAGAGACAAATTATGGAAAAATGAAGAAAATAGTCCGACTCGATTTTCTCCCATTTTCCGTGTACTAACCACTATGAAAATTTTCTGAAAACCGAGTTCTCATCGCATCAGCTCCGATTCGGATCCGAACAACCCCAAATAAAAGCGTGTCAAATTTTATAAACCCATAGGGACAAATTATGAAAAAATATCAAGAAAACGGCCCGACTCAATTTTCTCCCATTTTCGGTGTGCTAACCCCTATGAGAATTTTCCGAAAATCGAGTTCTCATCGTATCAGCTCCGATTCGGGTCCGAACAACCCCAAATAAAAGCGTGTCAAATTTTATAAACCCATAGGGACAAATTGTGGAAAAATGAAGAAACTAGACCGACTCAATTTTCTCCCATTTTCCGTGTACTAACCACTATGAGAATTTTCTGAAAACCGAGTTCTCATCGCATCAGCTCCGATTCGAATCTGAACAACCCCAAATAAAAGCGTGTCAAATTTTATAAACCCATAGGGACAAATCATGAAAAAATATCAAGAAAACGGCCCGACTCAATTTTCTCCCATTTTCGGTGTACTAGCCCCTATGAGAATTTTCCGAAAATCGAGTTCTCATCGTATCAGCTCCGATTCGGGTCCGAACAACCCCAAATAAAAGTGTGTCAAATTTTATAAACCCATAGAGACAAATTATGGAAAAATGAAGAAAACAGTCCGACTCGATTTTCTCCCATTTTCCGTGTACTAACCCCTATGAGAATTTTCTGAAAACCGAGTACTCATCGCATCAGCTCCGATTCGGATCCGAACAACCCCAAATAAAAGCGTGTCAAATTTTACAAACCCATAGGGACAAATTATGAAAAAATATCAAGAAAACAGTCCGACTCAATTTTCTCCCATTTCCGGTGTACTATCTTATGAGGATTTTCCGAAAACCGAGTTCTCATCATATCAGCTCCGATTCGGTCCGAACAACCCCAAATAAAAGCTTGTCAAATTTTATAAACACATAGGGACAAATCATGAAAAATATCAAGAAAACGGCTCGACTCAATTTTCTCCCATTTTCGGTGTGCTAACCCCTATGAGAATTTTCCGAAAATCGAGTTCTCATCGTATCAGCTCCGATTCGAATCCGAACAACCCCAAATAAAAGCGTGTCAAATTTTATAAACCCATAGGGACAAATTGTGGAAAAATGAAGAAAACAGTCCACTAGATTTTCTCCCATTTTTCGTGTACTAACCACTATGAGAATTTTCTCAAAATCGAGTTCTCATCGCATCACTCCGATTCGAATCCGAACAACCCCAAATAAAAGCGTGTCAAGTTTTATAAACCCATAGGGACAAATCATGAAAAATATCAAGAAAACGCCCGACTCAATTTTCTCCCATTTTCGGTGTACTAGCCCCTATGAGAATTTTCCGAAAATCGAGAACTCATCGTATCACTCCGATTCGGTCCGAACACCCCCAAATAAAAGCGTGTCAAATTTTATAAACCCATAGGGACAAATTGTGGAAAAATGAAGAAACCGACCGACTCAATTTTCTCCCATTTTCCGTGTACTAACCACTATGAGAACTTTTCAAAACCGAAGTTCTCATCGCATCACTCCGATTCGGGTCCGAACAACCCCAAATAAAAGCGTGTCAAATTTTATAAACCCATAGGGACAAATTGTGGAAAAATGAAGAAAATAGTCCGACTCGATTTTCTCCCATTTTCCGTACTAACCACTATGAGAATTTTCTCAAAACCGAGTTCTCATCGCATCACTCCGATTCAAGCTGAACAACCCCAAATAAAAGCGTGTCAAATTTTATAAACCCATAGGGACAAATCATGAAAAAATATCAAGAAAACGGCCCGACTCAATTTTCTCCCATTTTCGGTGTACTAGCCCCTATGAGAATTTTCCAAAAATCGAGTTCTCATCCCATCAGCTCCGATTCGAATCCTGAACAACCCCAAATAAAACCGTGTCAATTTTATAAACCCATAGAGACAAATTATGGAAAAATGAAGAAAATAGTCCGACTCGATTTTCTCCCATTTTCCGTGTACTAACCACTATGAAAATTTTCTGAAAACCGAGTTCTCATCGCATCAGCTCCGATTCGGATCCGAACAACCCCAAATAAAAGCGTGTCAAATTTTATAAACCCATAGGGAGAAATTATGAAAAAAAATATCAAGAAAACGGCCCGACTCAATTTTCTCCCATTTTCGGTGTGCTAACCCCTATGAGAATTTTCCGAAAATCGAGTTCTCATCGTATCAGCTCCGATTCGGGTCCGAACAACCCCAAATAAAAGCGTGTCAAATTTTATAAACCCATAGGGACAAATTGTGGAAAAATGAAGAAACTAGACCGACTCAATTTTCTCCCATTTTCCGTACTAACCACTATGAGAATTTTCTCAAAACCGAAGTTCTCATCGCATCACCTCCGATTCGAATCAACAACCCCAAATAAAAGCGTGTCAAATTTTATAAACCCATAGGGACAAATCATGAAAAAATATCAAGAAAACGGCCCGACTCAATTTTCTCCCATTTTCGGTGTACTAGCCCCTATGAGAATTTTCCGAAAATCGAGTTCTCATCGTATCAGCTCCGATTCGGGTCCGAACAACCCCAAATAAAAGTGTGTCAAATTTTATAAACCCATAGAGACAAATTATGGAAAAATGAAGAAAACAGTCCGACTCGATTTTCTCCCATTTTCCGTGTACTAACCCCTATGAGAATTTTCTGAAAACCGAGTTCTCATCGCATCAGCTCCGATTCGGATCCGAACAACCCCAAATAAAAGCGTGTCAAATTTTACAAACCCATAGGGACAAATTATGAAAAAATATCAAGAAAACAGTCCGACTCAATTTTCTCCCATTTCCGGTGTACTATCTCTTATGAGGATTTTCCGAAAACCGAGTTCTCATCATATCAGCTCCGATTCGGGTCTGAACAACCCCAAATAAAAGCTTGTCAAATTTTATAAACACATAGGGACAAATAATGAAAAAATATCAAGAAAACGGCTCGACTCAATTTTCTCCCATTTTCGGTGTGCTAACCCCTATAAGAATTTTCCGAAAATCGAGTTCTCATCGTATCAGCTCCGATTCGAATCCGAACAACCCCAAATAAAAGCGTGTCAAATTTTATAAACCCATAGGGACAAATTGTGGAAAAATGAAGAAAACAGTCCGACTAGATTTTCTCCCATTTTTCGTGTACTAACCACTATGAGAATTTTCTGAAAATCGAGTTCTCATCGCATCAGCTCCGATTCGAATCCGAACAACCCCAAATAAAAGCG